>JAJLWW010000124.1:0-27102 GCA_030570935.1 Geotrichum klebahnii
CCCACGGTGCTATTCCAGGCGGCGGGGTCTTCAGCTCAACAGAGTCACTTTCCTTGGAAAGAGTCTCCTTAAGCTTAAAGATGGGGGACTTCTTAATCGAAGTGTTGGTCAGTACTCTCAATGGATTTGAGGGACTTGTCTTGTATTGTAGTCTAATCATCTTTAATGCTGTGACGTGCGCCACTCTCTCTTCAACCGGCGGGATGCCAGCTTCTAGTTCCATGACCACTTACTATCTTGCGATACCAAAATTTAAATAAAGTAAAGCAATTGGAAAGGAAAAAATTAAAAATAAGAACCCGATAAATATGAATAATTAATAACTGGCCTAGAAAGCCTCACAGCCGATCCGATGTAGTGTAATGGCTAGCACGGTCCGCTCTCACCGGGCAAATCAGGGTTCAATTCCCTGCATCGGAGATTTCTTTTTTTTTTACAGACTTATGATAGAAAAGAATAGTGAATCTTGTTGAATTGTTGGCATATTTGAATGCCTGTCTTAGTGATTAATATTGAGTTGTGTCAGCAAGAAATTTTACAGGCTTAGGCTAAGATTTTACTTTGTGAATATCCAACATGACTTTGGTCCTTACGTTTTTATTGATCCAAGTGTTGAATGTAAGTGGCAAGGTTGCCCTTCACCTCTTTCATTTCTCACGGATGGAAACGTTACCAAGTCGCTTGCAAGTAGGACGCAGAGTACAATTTCTTACTTGTCATCTCTACTTTGCTCTAGCAGTTTGTTCTTAGAACGTATTACCATTCCTTCAGCTCTATCAGAAATATCTCTATTATCTTTTGCCTCTGGTGGGATCTGGCTTCTTCTTTATCTGGTTTGGTTTTCTTATTATTGCAGCTGTTCTCATCGAGGGACGCCCACAGATAATTCTTCAAGATCTACCAAGTAAATAGTTGGTCGGGCTTCTCAGTCCAGAGTGTATGGTGTCAGTGCTTTGCTACTGACCAATTTGGACTCTGGAGTGCTGGTTTTAAGATGGCTATTATTAACCATTACCACGGAATTCAGTGAAGAAGGCGTCCGTGCGGGAAAGCGTTGATTGTGTTACAAGCATGAGAGTAGCTGTATTCAATGAGTGAGTCTACTGCTAGTCTATAAACATTTTATTGAACTGTAGTTAATCTTTAATTGCCTTTATATTCGGCCGCAATTCTGTAAGTTATCTGTTTTTTCAGCGTCCAGATGTTTCAAACAAGTAGTGCTAGTTCATGGAAGTTCATAATCATCTACAATAAGATTATTGTAAAGTACACTCAGTTAATGTAGAGATAAACTTTTTTCAAATATTGCTTTGTGTTATTGAGAATACCACGAGCTTTTTGAAGGACATGTCCAAGAAAAAGATATGATTAGTGAGTATTAAAAACCAGTTTTAATAAATCTATGAATGCTAACTGGTAGCTTTGGATCATGGAATATTTAGAATGAAGTAAGAACTATATATTCCTGGTTCCATTAATTCCTTTAGACTTGCAAAATGATTTTATAAGATATTAAATAGAATCAACTCCATTCCCTTTTAACTTTTCCCCAAAATTTAGTAAAATCTTCAGCTAGATAATCTGTATTAGCATTATATCAATTAGTTTACTTTATACCACATCATATCATAGACATAAACTTACTAGCATTTCCTTGATACTGCTTGTGAATCTCTCGTTAAATGGTACAATTCTTTTTTTTGGCTTAATCATTTACTGATACTAAAGAATATCAATTTGAGAAATTTTGAGGTTTTCAATAGATCTTTTTTACGCTAGCTTACATTTATTTTATTGTTTTTGAGCCAAAAGAAATCAGGAGTGTATTAAATGTTACTATAAATTAAATAGATATTAAAATTCTATCAGTACTTAGGCTAGGCTTGTTGAGCTAGTATAGACTCTAGCTGATCAATACTTCAAAGAGCTTTTTCCTTGAATTAAGGAAAAGTCGTTCATGTGTGATGTGACTCGTATTATCTACTACTTTACTGCTTGCTATGAAAGAAAAACAAGTAAGATATTCATGAGTACTACTTTTTATTAGGAAATCTGGTACTTGCTAATTTAATAATTCTCTTTTAATTATTTTAATGAATTATATTAATTTTTTCTAAACTATAAAATTTTAATACCTTAAAATTCGGTCCACTTTGTAATAAAATTGGAAACAATAATACATTATTAACCCACATAAGTTTGATATAAAAATAATTAAATGAGATATTAAATGAAAAAGCAAAGCTTGATGTGGCAACATACTTTGCTCATCAGATTCTTTTAGTTGTAAAGTTTACTACCGGAGTAAGCCAAATAAGCCGTAGTATTTAAACTTTTAGATTCTTTTTGAAGTTAATATCCCTCAATCTTTTAGAATTTTGGGATATTAGTTTATTTTGTAATACAAAAATTTTGGTAAGTCTTGAGATATAAAACAAACGGCAATTTTAATATTACTATTATGAAAAATAAAAGCAGTCATTGGCCTTAAATTTTTAATAACTTTTACATTGTCTAATATTAACAGAAGTGGTTTTCTAACGCTTTTTCACATGGGCCCTATATTGAAAGAGGAAATATTAAGTAAATTCATTATTTTGTGGATTTTACAAAAACTGGCTAGTATTTCCTTTCATCAGTTCAGAATAATTTCAACTTTTATCTCATATAATTATTTTTCATACTGAACTCATCAATAAATTAACAGTCTACTCATATACTATCTTTGAAATATAGTGAATCTATATCTTATATCAAACATGTGACATTTATGTAATAACTTTTATTCACATACACCATTCACATTGTTTGAATTAATCTTTTTGCTCATTGGTAGAAAACTCTTTGTTGTACGTTAAACACGTTAAGTATCTTAGCTCAACTTAGTCTGGTAACAAATTTAGGTCATTTTCAGGCATATATATTACAGTAATATATCGCTTTTAGCAAATTCATTGAATATAAATCATTACGATTATTTTTGAAGTCCGTCTGGTTTATTTATTAAATTTTAGTTGTAACTACTACAAGTTCAGTGTCCATATCTTTTTCCGTTGATTACTAGGGATCAGACTACCTCATGTGTCATTCGACAAAAATTTCTTGTGCTGAATTTGAAGTACCGCAAACAGATTCGCAATTAAAATAAATAAATATCTTTTAACTTTGCGCAATTGTTGGCATAGAACTATTATAGGTTCATTAGTTAAACCAAAAGGTTTTAATCCTCTTTTTTGCTGAATAGTCCTCCAATTTTCATTAATGGATGTGTGCCAAATAACTATCAATACTACTAATCTAGGATACTGTCCCATACTTCCTAATCTGATACAGATCAAGTAATTCTCTTAGCATGACATGGACATCGAGAATAAATGAGCGCCCGTAAAAGTTGTAGTAAACCATGCTGCCCTCTGATTACTTGAATAGGTTTTAATTCATATTGCAACTCACTTCAATCATAAGTAATTTAGATGGAATACAATATATAAACCAAGATTTTTTGATTGAGTATATAATTCTTTCATACTCAACAAAATAGAGATATAATAGCAAAATTTCTTTGGTATATTTGAACTCAATGCTCTCATTCGAGAAAAATTGCTTCTATTTCTTTTGTCATCTTAGCAATATGGTAAATAAACTGCTTAGTTCATTTATATTAAGCTTTAACAATAGATCTCAGAGTTAAGAATATTTGACAATACCACTTCTATAAATTAAAGAAAAGATAACTCATACACAAGCTTACACAGTAGCTTGACTGCCATATCTTACATTATAAGCCATAGTATGAAAGTAAAAGAGTTGTTACTTTTCTTTGTATTTTTCTGAATGTAATCAAACAAAACTCGATTCTCTCAATTATTTTTATATCAAGTTGAATAACATTAAATTTGTTGAACTATAGAAACTTAAATTTTGCCTTCCATCAGAGTTTTTTTAACAAAGGGGATTAAATTCAAGTTCAACGGAATGTGATATTCCCTTCATACCCAATTATTGTTTTATTCAAATTTGTAAAGAACTAGCATATAAAAATGGCAACTAATCAATTCCTCCTAAATTTAATTTTTTTCTGCTCACTTCATCAGATCAAAAACAGTACCTGATTCTTTGTTATTCAAATTTACTAGAACAATTTGTTTAATTTTAATTTGCTGTTATTAAAATAAACTTTCTGTAGGAATCCTTCCAATGGTAAATTTATCTTGGATTACTGCATTTACTTCATGATAGCAACCTTTTAATACTATTCTTTTGAAAAACTAATAGCAAGCATTTTTATTTTTGAATGAGATTTCAAATCCCTATTTTCAGTAGGCTTTGATCAGTCAGGTATATGTTTTCCGGGGACATAATTAAATTTCTGTGCCTAATGGAGTGGATGTACAACTTACCCACGTTTAACCCACGTTAAGTACATCATAAGGACACAAGACTTCATGTTTCATTATCCTAAGTCATACACCTAAACATTGATACGGCTCTCACAGTAATGCTAAATAGTTTCACAGTAATATTCAAACCAGCGAAAAGTTTTTTGTTTAATCAAAAATATAGGTCATACATTCCTATTTGAGTAGGAATACCGTTTATCTTCTTCTATAAGACCATCCATAAAGCAAATAAATTTAAATTGATTAGATTTTGTTATTTATTCGTTTTCTTCAACCGAAGCCACTTAGTGCTTGTTGAGTCTATTTTCACTCCTTGTAGCCTACTATGTTTGTTAATTTGTTCTTATATTAGTTCTACAGTTGGGTATAGGTACAGGAGGCTTTGACTCAATATTAAGATTTAACATTAGTAAACAAAGTTTACTTAATATATTAAACTGCATTCCTTTGATATAGAAATAATTAGAAGGCAGAGATTATATTAAACTGCATACCTGTGATATAAGAATCACTAATTTGCAGTTGCTTTAGCCTAGGGAACAAGTAAGTGATGCTTGATCAAAACTAAAATTCAGGGAATTTAAGAGGTGCTGGGTTCTGCAATGACTGCAGTAGAAATTAAGAGTCAAGAAAGGAGAAGAAAATAAAAGCTTTGTGGGGTTGGGGGAGGCACGTCACTGAATTGTTAGGAAATGAACTACATACAATGTAAATATGATATAAAACAATTTAAGAATGTTAGGCATACTGTAATATTTCAATTCAAGAAACAAAATGCCTACAACATTGAAGAAGAGCAATTTTTACTTTTCTATATCTTCATAGTTTGGATTCAAGATAATGTCTGAACAACTATTAGTTGGTTAAAGCTTTGTGTGGTGGAAAAGAGCTAATAATTTGAGAAAGTGGAGAGGGTCCCTTAAGTTTTTAAATTATATTTGAAAAAGCAAGAGAGCAAAGAAAGAGAAAGTATAACCTGTAAAATGTTTAAGACTCACTAGCCCTTAAATCTGTGTATGATAATGAGAATTAAGAATTTCAACTTTTGACGTAGAAATATTGAATTTTATCAAATAGAAGTGTTTATCTTCGCGTAATTACACTATAAAAATAATTGATTAGTCTATGCACAGAAATCCTTTGTAAAAGTTGATCATTAGCGGAGTTCAACTGCTTTAGATTTTCAATTTCATTGTTGGCTAGTTTAACTTATAGAAACCAGAATTTATAAGTCATGCAGAATGGTAAATTCAGTTAAAAATGCCGTAAGAAGTCCTCTTGTAAAGAACAGACTATCTGCACTTTTAGTTGTGGGTAATAAAAAGGTTCAAAATATTTAGATACGTAAACTCTACTATCTTCTTTGGCATACTATACCTTTCAAGAAGACATAGATCACTAATTCCTCTACCTTGTATTACTATATCAAAAGTATGCAGTGAATCAAGTGAGCTATATATATCTTATCTTAACTCTTCAACTAGCTAAAAAAAAAAAAAAAAAAAGTCTCTCAGTATTATATCCTGTATTACATTTTCTATTTTGCTGTGCTCTTTATAATTTCAAGATTCTTAAGCCACAGATTTAAAGGCAATTTACTGAAGCAAATTAGATAGGGTAGTTCTTCAGACCTCAAGCTCAAGCGCTCGCAAACTTAAGGTTTCGAATAACTCGAGTATTCTTTTCTGAAAAAGATCAATTAAGAAATTTTAAATTTGCGTTAGATCATAGATGTGCCCGTCTGATTTTGGTCCTATTCCCTGCCGTGATGTGCAGTCTTGGACGATATATCAGACGCAAGACACACGATGCATGCTATAATTATGATTCAATCCCTAAAACATATCAGACCCATGAACGGCGAAAAGCCTAATATACACTCTTTTAGATCAAGCTAGGCCACAAAATTTTCAAGCTACAATTGTGCAGAATCTGATACATACTACAAAAATAGACTGATTGGATTTTTGTTTTCCTGTCTAAAGTCTAAACGTTTTCTTTCACAAATGAGGATTCCTGGATTGAAAAAATTAAGTGAGTAAAGACAAAAACACTGATACATAGAGATTATATATACATTTTTCTCTTAACAATTCGAGTTAAGTTTGGTTTTTTCTAATTCTTTCATGACATCATTTCATGTTCGAGATGTTAATTACCCTCTTCACAATATTTGATATATTTCCCATTTCAGAACCACCTGTTTGGTAAGACATACAGAACTTTATTGTCGTAATATTAAAGTTAAATTGGAGACAGAGACTGGGTAGAATTCCAAAAGTATGAAAAATCTTGGAAATATGATGTTGAAAGTGGGTTGATTTGGGCCTGGTTTTCTTACAAGTTTCAATGATTTAACTATCAGGGAAATGTAATCTCATTCTTTGTAAAACTGGAGAACATTAATTAAGATTTGCATATTTACCTGTTTAATCTTGAAGTTTATAAAGTATGATTGTTTCTAGTAGCCGGAAAAGCGAATGAAAAAATTTGATTTAGAAAAGATATAGGGGTAACTACACGGTAACACTCGAAAAATTCATTACGTAGGGATGTTGATTGATTTATTCAAAACAAACTTCTATATTGAAGAATCCACCGAGATTTTAGCTTTCTAGCGCTATTTTCGCCATTGTTAACATGTAACATAGTCGTACTTCTTCTTAGCCGTTAAGTTCTGAGAACCAAGTCAAAATGGTGGGAGGAAGATCAGGGAACATGATGCCATGAAGATTTGCAGTCCCAAATAATTTGACTGTTACATCCTTTTTTTTTGCCTGAAATAAACAAAGGAGTCATTAGGAGATCTGGTTCATATAGCAGTCTACCAATACTCTAAACATCGCAACGATATGTTTGAAACCCTGAGTTCACACTATTCGGGTGACACTGTACCATATCATCTTGATTGTGAGAAGCTATAGAAATTTGAATGAGAAGTGGCCATAATCAAATCCATCAGATCACATGAAAAACTTTGTATACGATTGTTTACAACTTATTTAGAACATTTCACAATTTGGTAAAGTTGTGCTCAACTTGGTTTTGGTATTTTTTCCGGCTATTTTCCGATGCTCTCTCTTGCATGATAGAATACTACTGTAATACAACTGAAATTTGTGAGTATTTTTTCTGTAACTTGAAAGTGGTAGGTTGGCTCATAAACACATTTTGAAAAATTACATTTATCTTGAAGTGAAATCTCATTGTAATGGTTGATCTCGCTTAGAAGATATCTGTGCGAATTCGAGGGTAAAAAAAAAAAAAAGGGAGTCGCATTTACAAACAAACGAAATCCAAAAAGTACAGACTTTCCATACATTTGTTCTTCTTAGTATTTAAGCTGCAAGTGCCTTTTTCTGGTAACTATTCCTCAAGCGCATAAGATGGCGCCAAAACCTGCCATTGTGCATGCATCATAAAGATTCAAGAGCCATATCAGGGAAGATCTATGTGGATCCTCATCTTGAATATGCATAAGCTAAAGTCTAAAATGAAAAAAATAAAATAAAATAATTTTAAAAAATTTCGACTATACAAATTCCCCGATAAAATTAGGATTTGGTGCAGGTAATAAGTTGTTTGAGAAAGAGTTAAAGTTAGTTAAACCATGAGAATAGGAACGAGGTGAGATTCTAGACTCAATTTAACAATAAAGTATTTTGCGAAAACTCCGGATTCTTTCAAGAAGTATGGGAAAAGTGCAGGGACAAAGGATGTAAAAAATAACAGTGGTAAGTTCACAACAATTTTCAAATGTTCATTTCTGTGAAAACGGACAATACAAAATACCCGCCTAGTTCTATACTATATATTAATTGTTAATCAAGGTAAGAATGTAAATGGAGTCGCTACCGGCCTACCTCATGTGTTCCCTTGCCTATATGTACTTAAACCATCTTAGTATTGTTTTTGTTTTTCAGGGTGTAGCCATGATGGAAAACTAATTAGTAGTCGCAAACAAATAAACAAACAAACAAACGAAAATAGTTAATCTAGTACTTTAACAGTTGATAAACTACCTTTATAGTTGGAATCTATTTTCTCTGTCATAGATTCGCTTTAGAAGCCTATTTCACACTAGTAAGGTAGTTAGTATAAATGCAGATTAGATATCCATATATCATTGATTGTTTCTCGAAGTTTTGTACGTCTTTACTTATTTACAAAGACCATAATTTATTCCATGAACCTGGATCAAGTCAAAGAAAAAGTAGAAGGGGAAGGATGGAACATACCGCATAGACTATATTCTGAGACAAAGGAGAGCAATAATTTTTTTCCAAAAAAAAAACTTAGTGCCCGCACAAGGGATATTTTATACTTTTGGAAGATCCTGTTCCCTATTCATAACTAAGTGGAGCCATATATGATAGCTGACGATGATTACCACAGTCATCGTTTCATGATGGAATAGCGTTCCATCAAACACGAATACTATAAGAAAATCAAACGTTAGGCTATAATAACTGTCAAAAAGCACTAAAATCTTACTCTCTTGATTTCTACTAACGAGTTGTATTTCTGTTGTTGCTTATTTCAAGTGGATCCTTAACATAACAAGCTATATTTCCGTAAATAATGTAAGTAAATAGTCCCTTATTATGTACCAGAATGGCAGAGATCAGCCAAGAAATTCTGGGTAAATATTATGGACACATTATTTTGAATCCTGAACCGTTATAATTCCAATAATATTTGGGTCCCTTTACCTATACCACAGGGATACAAAGTGCCCGAGGTAGAGTACAACAATGTTTTCCCACATTGCCACGTTTATGCTGATCACAATCTTCAAGGTATGCATAGGTTATATTTTCGGAGAGCCAGCGGAGACTAAAGGTAACCAACCTTGAACTAATAGTAAAGTTTTTATTTTTTCATCGAAAGTATATAGTAGTGTACGGAAAACAGTGAACGAAATATAATTATAATGCTTTGTGTTCATGCTTCACACCAGATGGTCTAGCCTGCTTAACTTTGCTTATATCCTCGTACAATGTTCTAGACATACACTCAGCAGCACTCTTTACATCCCTGAAGTTTATCATGACATAGATTAGTTATTAAAATCAACAGCAGGGATCACCTAAAATTGATAAAATTGGTTGCTGAAATTTTATTTAATACTAAATTTTGGTCTCTATTGCATCTAATCTTAAATATATTTGAATCTTTTCATAAGTCCTCAACCAAATAGCACTACTAATATACGATAATATAATATCATTCCTAGTTTTACCAGTTACTTTCGAGACTACCGCGATACTTACAAGAGACTTGGCCAGTACCACTGTTACTTCTAACAGTTAAATCGAGACTTCGGTGACACTGATGAGAACGTAGGTGGACCTAGGAACAATTGCAGAAATTTTGCACGAAAGATCGTCTATAAGTTAGCCACATCTACATGTAAAAAATGAATACAATAGGATCAATAGTTTGTAATTTTAGTATATTGTCTCAGCTCTGGTTAGTTGCATCTAGACATTAAAATAGAGTCAATGGCAACCTTAATACTTTATTAATATATGAGCAAGTCAATCATATTTTAGTGTTATCTGGTATAATTTTAAACTAGGAGTAACATTTCTACACATGATTCTGTATAACATGAAAGCAAGTATATAATTTGAATGGCTATAGTGGCTTCCATTATGTCAAGATTCAGCACTGCCACATTGCTTCTAGAATTTCTAGACAAAACTTAGTCATGGAAATACATATGAAAAGTATGCATTTGATTTCATGGTTATTCAATTTAACAAATTTAGCTGAAGGAATTTTGGTGTAAATGTCTTTCTACATATATTGTAATAATTAAAAGAGACTTTAACTTTTACTGCTAGAATGTGCAAATTTTAAAATAAAAAATACTTTGATCTTCAGAGTTTAAATTGTGCCTATTCTTTAAGTTTAATTGTTCTGAATACAATTACTACTTGCAAACTGGCCCTTGATACTTTTCATATATTTTTTCCACCGGTGAGACAAAAATTATATACAGAGAATTATTCTTACTACCTTTTTTAAAATGAATAAAACTACTCAGAAATTTGTCAATCAATCCCTCCTGAAAAGGGTGAAAATAAGTGAGGAGTTTTGTAACATAACTGAAAAACTTCAGTGTAAAAAGTCAATTTAACATCTTCAAAGGCAAATGACGCATACCTTAGTTGTATTACGTATAACACTGATAGAAGTAAAATAAAAACTTTTAGCGTACCTGATAAACATAAACCATAATCATTTTTTTCCATTAATAAGAAAGTGAAAATAAAAAGTTTCTGATGTAATATCTTGGAATATATTCCAAGAGATCAGAAAAATAAATAAAATAAAAAATTTGAATGAAATTCTGACCTTAGTCCATTTTGTATTGAGTCGATTAATAAGAATGAAAAATGAAAACAAACTATGTGCATATTAAATATTTGCTCAATAACCTTATCGGTGTACTGACCTTAAGACTCCGTCAGTTACATGAAATTTAGGTAAGTTAAAACTAACCATATTAATTAATATCATGATTTAAGTCTCACCTGTTGTTACAAACTGCTTTTCCAAGTATGGAATTAAATTAAACAGTTGATAATTTCAAAAAATTACGTTTCAAAGTTTCTAAAATCTTCTTCATAGTAGCTACCAAAAATCGATTTCAACAATTTCTCCTGATGGCCCAGTTGGCTAAGGCGCGAGACTGTAATGGATAATTGTAATCTTGAGATCGGGTGTTCGACTCACCCTCAGGAGATGTTTTTAAAGTTGTGATTTTTTTTTCCCGTTTATTTTTCTGAACAATAAGAAAAAAGTTCAGGCCTAATGTTTGAATGTGATAATAAAATATATAAAAATGTGAAGAAAATTCGACTTGGTAGCCCCCTTCTGTATGTATTAATGGTAATATTTTATTTTATTATTCAATTTTTTGTTTTATTTTATTTACTGTCTATATTTTGATATCCACATTTGATCTACGGCGATTACATTAGATATGGTAGTTGTTTTGAACTCTGAGTTAGTTTGAAGGTATTTGGACAGATTCACGCAGTGTCGATATGGTTTAACAATGTTGGTTTTTGAACTTTGTTGCCTATTTTTGAACTTTTGTGCATTCAAGTATGAATTTATATGAACTGTGAATGGACCAAGAATTAGCGAACTGTGAGAGAACCATGATGAGTGAACCACGAGTGAACCATCAATGAACTGTGAACAAACCGTGATAAAGTGATTGTTTTTTTTTTCTCTGAATTATTTATTTATGATTTATTTTTTGACTTTTTGAACCATTACTGAATTTAAACTAAACCATAAACAAGAAAATATGAACCATGAACGAATATGAGCTATGAACGAACTATGACCTTTGATTGTTTACATCATAATTATATTTTAAACTTAAAGCAAGATCACAAAAAAAGGCCTGAATTATCGTGGTGTTTTTTGTATCTTTGTTGTTTTTGTACCCAAGAAGCCGTCCATCGTCATCATGAAACGGTAGGGCGCATGAGACATGCCGGACCTGCTGAGATGAGATCGTAGCAAGTACAAAAGTAATGAAAATAATAGCGATGATAGTTTTAATGTCTCTTGATGAACAAATAAATAAATAAATAAAATAGTAAAAATAAAAATAAAAATAATAAAAATAACTTTTAACACAACAACACCATTAATATTATTATTATTTTATTAATTATATATGGCAGAATATATGATTTTCAATAAATAAAAGCAGAGAATTCCAAAGAAATTGCTCTGAATGCTCATAGGTTAATACTTTCAGTCCATTACCATTGTCTGGGATGAACTCTATAATTTAGATTAATTATTAATTATTATTGTTATTCACACAATTTAGTCGTTTAACATGTTTGTGCCTGACCTGGGTCACTCCTTCACTCGTTTTAATGATGATGACTCTGATTATTCGACTCGTACTTCTTCTTTTATTGCTTCTTTGTCGACTGCTGCGTCCTGAATTTTGATCCCTGAAATCTCGTTACAAACAAGATTTGGCCCCTTTGCTCGGATCAAGAAAGTTAGAGTTGAGAATTACAAGACGTTAATAGGAAAGACAAACTCAATGCTGATCATATGAGTGTAAAATAACACTGCCATGTTTGAAGATCTTTCCTAACTTCAATCAGTTTAAACTAAAAATTTTACAACAAAAATATTTTAGAAAATCTGCCTTAATTCTAAAGAAATGAATAAATAAATACATTTATAAAAATAAAAAAAGGAAAGAAAATTCCATAATTTGCTTGGCCAACGTAAATATAATCATGGCCAACGTAAATATATGTCAGCAAACACCTAACCCTCGGCTCATGAACCTTTCATTTTCTAGCATTTGGTTTCCAAGACAACGAAACGGTCCAATCATAGATAGATTAAAACAAAGCCCATGAGAGTAAAAAAAAATCCCACAGATTTCTCTCACCTCCCAAGGTCTGTTAAGCATACTTTTCCATCACCACCACTCTTATTTATCCTAACATCGAATCCTTCAGGACTTTTTGTTAACCTCCAAGGCCACATCACCGACTTTAGCATTAAATCTTCACATATACATACACATACACAATGGGTCTCAAGGAACTGCCTCCAATCCGTAAGTGCTGAAACATATCAACCTTTAGATGTCTTCGTATAGAATAGGAATTTTCATGTCAAAATTTCGAACAAGATATCAGTATTGCCTTTTGATTTTGATTCAACTGATTTATATGGTCCTATTAGTTATGA
The DNA here is from genome assembly GCA_030570935.1 of Geotrichum klebahnii. NCBI lineage: Eukaryota > Fungi > Ascomycota > Dipodascomycetes > Dipodascales > Dipodascaceae > Geotrichum > Geotrichum klebahnii. Next base: position 13,155 of record JAJLWW010000124.1, read on the forward strand.
ATTGGTTTTTATTCATATTTTATACTTCCAGTACTTGTTAGACCTCTCAAGCTAACATTATCTAGTCTCCGAGGAAGAAATGAAGCAAAACAAGATCCCTCTTGCTTACCGTGACAGATGTGCCGCTCTGCTCGTGCCGCTCAACAAATGCCGACTTGAAGGATGGTACTTGCCTTGGAACTGCCAACATGAGAGACATATTTACGAAGAATGCCAGTACCTTGATTTCAAGAGACGAGTTAAGGAGTTGGAGGCTATTAAGAAACAACAAGAGCAACAACAGTAAGAGTAAGAATTGAGAGTGCATAAACGAAAGAGGAGGGAAATGAGCGTTTTTATTTTGACGACGTTATAATGGATGGGTGATTGAAGCAAGCATGTTGTTAGTTTTTGTGTGATATACTATTTGAAGTACCATATATTTCCGGAAATGAATAAAGGAAAGAAAATAAAACAAGCAAAATAATTAAAACAAGAGACTGAACGAAAGCAAAAGGTCGATACTTGAATGATGCATTATCAGTAATATTGTAACTATTCCAAGTCTGTAAATTACGAAATGGAGGTATGAAACAGACAATCATGATAAGTTGCTAAAAACAAGTTTTGCTCCTTCTCTGTTCTTATAAGTTTATGCTGATCATGTATTTGTTTGGGTTAACACGAATGCCCTGAACCATGTAGATCAGCCTACTATTTTTGTAACTGAATTCCTATATTTCGATCTAAGAAAGACTGGAATACAGCTTTCAGTATTAAGATTGTTTAGAAGCGCGTACAATGTATACGAGAGAAAGTACCATTCGATTAGCGACAAGAACAAGAACTGATTACAACACAATAGCATAGAATAGAACACAAGACCATACCGTAGTCTTTTAGTCTTAGTTGTCAGGCCCAAGACGGTTTTTACATCAATATATTTTGATGCTATACTTAAAAGAACCCAAACGAAAATTAAACGAACTAAAAAATGGGCTCCCCTCAAAGCAGATAAACAATACCAAGGAACTACAAACTTTGTACAAAAATAAATTACGAATAAAGTAAATAAATGGATAACATATATGATATGGGCTAGTTAAAAAATGCAGGTTGAAACTTGTGATACCCAAGTATCAATCAAATGACAGAACTTAGAAGCATATCAGAGCCTTGCTTGATTTAGTGAATGGCTAATCATGGTGAACTGAAGAGCTTGAAATTAATTTCAGCAAAGTGCAGTATAAGGATAGCAAGCGTAAGACGCAAGAATAAAATATTAATAATAAAAAAATAAAATAAAAAAAACTATCCATGGAAAAAATTAAAATAAAATAAAAAAAACAAAAAAAAAACAAAGAAATACGTCAACAAATTGTGCATCTAGTACATTCATATATTAGTATTTGTGCGTGAAAACCAGGAACTTGTGAAAGGGTATAACTCTTTTGTGTTCCACCTTCAAGATACTTGTTCACAAACAATAACAATATAAAATGCCTAAACCGATCAACCAATATATATATCAGTTCAAAATGAACCTGATAACTGGAAGATTTTTATTAAATGTCCAGTATCATTAAATACAATTTAATATAATATAATATATGCAAATTAAAGAGAAAAACAACTAGCAAACTAATGTTCAGAGTTGGTTCGGGGATATACTAAGTTAATTTTTTTTTTTTTTAATAAATAAACAAGTTCAATTGAATTATCAAATATAATAACTATTTAAGAAGTTTAAAAATTCTAATTATTTTATTTTTGTTCGGCCGTACTTTTTTCTTTTAATTATAGAAAATAAACTAAGAAAAAAACAAAAAAAGAAGGATACTTACAATACTGAGCTTTATTATATCTTTATATTTATATTCATATTCATGTAGTTCAACAGCTGCCATCCCCTTGCTTATTAAACTTAGAACAAATTATACTTATTTCACAAGAACCCAATTTATGATCCCTTTATTAAATAGACATTCGTCATTGTCTTAGTTGGTTGATTGGTCAACTGGACACGAGAGAGCCGAGACATTATTATATATGAGAAATTATGGATTGTTATAATCTTTACAAACTGGATAGCTAACGGGTATAAGGAATGACTCGTATTTTTGAACAATAAACCCTGTTTAACTTTATTACTGTTCTTTTACTAAATTTGACATGGAATCGAACATTAACGATATGTATACGTAAATTTGATAATTTTTTTTATTCAAGAAAAAAAACTTAGCAAACACAAAAAGATGGACAGGATTGTATATACACCCTTCTCAGAGGTTTACCTTTTATTATTGAAACTAGTTCAAAAATAAATGAGATCAATAGAAAGAAAAATAAGGCAATTAAGCTAACCGATTGAACTGGCCAATAGAACTAAACAATCCACATATATACATATTACATTAACTCTAAAACCTACCTTAAAAAAAGGAAGAATACAAAGTGAAGAAATTTAATAACTCTGTTAATTACGTTCAAATTCACATTTATAACATACTTTTCATCATATATTATAATGTTTAAATAGAATATGTGTGCATATATGTGTTTGTGTGTTGGAAACATTAATACCTACTCATGTTCAAAAGAAAGAAGAAGAAACAAGCCAAACAGCTATTATTCTAGATTCATGTAATTACAAATTAATGAATAAAAAAACTAGGTCCAGATGTTCCTGGTTTTTGCTTCTATTTTTCTTTTTTAAAAAAAACTTTTGGGTTGGTGGTACGAATATTTCTTAATACTTAGCCAAGTAATTAGCAAAAACTTTTTTTTCATATCGATACATATGTGTGAATGACATATTGGTTTGTTTGTGACCACAAATAATTTAAATGTAAATATCATCTTACATTAAAGAACCACGTACACACATTTTCATTAATGATAATTTGAAAATAAATTTAAATTAATTCTTTAGGGAACTTTTTTCCATTTTTTTACTGGTTTAATATGAGCATTATTATTTTTTTTCAGTTTCATTTCCCCTGTATCTTTCGTCTTGACACAAATATGAATTTATCGAAAAAATAAATAATCATTATTAAAATAAATAACCTAAAATAATATATATAAACTAACAAAACCAAAATGCCGCCTTCCATTTCTTTTCTCCTATCCAATATTCATAATCTAATTCAAGTTGGGTTTCTTTTCCCCTTTTAGTTTCACTTCCTTATAACCTTGATTGATGGTGTTCTTTTTTTTTTCTTAGTTATTCAACTAAACTTATTTTCAAGTTTTTAAAGTATCAATCAAACGAAATACTTGTGAAACTAAAATTCAGTATCTTTTTTTTTTCTTTTTTTTGGGTTTTTATTGTGATTTTATTAGTAGTAATAGTAGTATCATTATTATCATTATCAAATTATAATTCAATGACGAGTACTCCAAGAACTATTTGATCCGGAAGCAGCTGGCGTAAATCCACTAGAGCTTTGAGCAGATTGCTGTTGTTGCTGCTGTTGGGGAATCACACCTCCAACTGAATTTCGGTCACCCCCTGATTGCGGCTGATGTTGTACCTGTTCTTGCCTACGCTTGAACATCTCAGCAGCAATTACTGGTCCATTCTTCTTAACCATCTTAGCATGAAACAGACCACACGCATTACACAGAGTACGAGCACCATTAGGACCTCGTCGCCATTCTGGAGTCTCAGATGCACCACAGTGGTGGCATACAAGTACTGCAGATCCTTCTCGAGTCCGTTTCTTGACCCGTCGAGAATTACCCGATACACCACTACTGTTACTACTACTGCCACCGGAAACAGGACCAGTTGGTAAACCAGAGTCGGACGCAGTCCGTTCATGTATAATGGGATCTGTGAAATGTTTAGTTGGCGGAGGAGCCGATGTCCGATGCATCTGATTGCTTTGATGAGGATGATGCTGATTAGGTAGTTGCTGTTGCTGCTGCTGCGGGTGCTGGGGAGGAATAGGCATTCCGGGATGCACTTGAGGGTAAGCATAGCTGGGAGGAACCGACTGCTGGAGCATTTGAGGTGGCGGCGGTTGTAGAAGTGGCTGTTGCTGATGCGGGTGAGGCCCCACTTGTTGTTGTTGTGGTGGTTGTTGTTGACGTTGATTGTGATATCTGGAGTCATAGTCAACCCTTGAGCGCCAGTAGTCCAAAACATGAGCACTTGCACGACATCGCTGGGCCAGAATGTCTAAGGCTTCAACCGATATTTGTGGCTGATATGGAGTAGCTGGTGAAGTCGAGGCCTGGAACTGAGAAGCGGCTTGGTACAAATGACTAGCAGTCTCGAGGATTTCTGTCAAACGAGTGAGAAACTCGGTGTCTTGGGGTAGCGGTGCAGGGTGGTGAGATCGTGTAGAGAGTGGGGCCGGTGGGGGAGAGTGCGGGATTACGGGAAGCTGCATCAGAAAAGATTGTTGAGAAGGAGGCACCGTCGACAAATGGGAAGAATAGAATGCAGGTTGGGTAGGCGAAGACGATGGAGGATAAGAGTATCTTGGAAAGGGAGGAGGAGCCCGAACCATGGAATGGGGAGACATGGGGGCAGAATAGTGCCTCGAGTACACGGAAGATTGTCGTTGGATTTGTTCAGGTTTGACAGGAGGACTAACATCCCTTGATTGGAGTTTCTTCTCAGGAGTACCAGGAGTTGATGATAGTGATTGTGTAGGTTGATCTTCCCGAGAAGGGTGAATGATTGACGACAGCGAGCTAGAGCCTCTGTGGGTAGAAGGCATGTTGCCTGAAGAATGTTGATCATGGTAAGTATAGTTTGAGGCAGGATATGCGGTAGACAAAGTATGATTTGGTTGTTGAGTTTGTTGTTTGGGGAGGGCATCTAGTCTAGGCGAAGGAGATTTGGGTGGAGTCGCTTGTTTGTCTGAGCCAGACCAGCCGGTCACTGACGTCCTGAGCGTAACGGGAGCAGGTTCAATTCCGCTGGTCAGGTTTGCAAAGCTAGGTAAGTATAATCCGGAGCCTATACTACTGTTGGTACCATTGGTGTTATTGTCATTATTACTATTGGGTACAATTTCGTTTGATGGAGACGGTGAATTCGTTGGATTACTGAATTGTTGGTGCTGTTGAGTGTTGTGAGCATTTACAGCAGAGGGTGAGGTCTTGCTCATTTGGGGCCTTGATCTGGATTCGGATGGTGATGTTTTTGGTCTTTTGGATTTGTGTTTGGTGGGTGGTAGAATGCGAGGGCTATATTTGCCCAGATGAGAGGTATGTCTATGATGATCTAGCAAGCTATCAGGGGTCGAAATCATCAACAAAGCCATTTGGAGAGAATGTACATGGATAATTTGAAATGAATAGTTATGGACTTTGAGTGGAAGGTGAAGCAAAGAAGATGGAAGAAGATAAAATTGGGATTACCAACAGCAAAGAGAGAGAGAGAGAGAGAGAGAGAGAGAGAGAGAGAGAAAAAGAGAGAGTAAAAAAAAAAAAAGAGAAAGATAGATGTAGGGCGAGAGGAGTGGAGGTTTATATATATTCAGGTGAAGAGAGAGAGAGAGAGACTAGATTTCTTTTCTTTTTGAGAGTGGGAGTATTATTTCTTTTTTTTTGACTTTTTTTTTTTTTAAGTATAATTACTTTTCTCTAGTTTTTATTTTTTTAATTTTGAAATTTCTTTTTTATTGATTTTATTTTCTTATTTTATTTTTTATCGGGAACTGGGGTTTTTCTTTTCTTTTCAACATTTATTTTTCTACTCTCATGTCATTGCTTTTTCTAGCCTAATAAAATAAGTCGGTTGTGTTTGAGATTACCTAAAAATCGAGAGCAGCAGCAGGAGCAGCATAGCAGCAGAGAAATTTTTTATTTTTATTTACTTAATTATTATTTTCACTTGTATATTTACATTTCTATTTAGTTATTTATTTCTATTTATTTATTTATTTATTTTAATTTTTGTGAGCGCATGAAAAATGTCAAACCCAAAACGAGTTTAGCGCTTCCAAAACGTGCAGCAAGCGTAGTCGGGGACGAGCAAAGGGGGAGGGGAGTGGCACAAAAAAGCAAATCAAAATGCAGCGTATTTATCGGAATGTCAACGTATAACTGGGAATGTCCCCGTATAACTAGGAAATGTGCTTTTGACTCAGCATCTAAGCAGTCTAGGGGGTGTAAACGAAGGGAAAGCGGCAATGGCAGCAGTAGCCTAGCGGTAGTAAGGGAGAGAGAAACACCAAGTGATATGGAGAAAAGAGAGAGAGAGAGAGGAAACCAAAGTCAAGAGAGGTGAACGTTTTATGTAAACCACCTGGACCTAAGTATTGGAGCCCACAGAAGCAGATGAAAATATGATTGAGCTATGAAGTTCGATATATATTATAAAGTGTACGTGATTGAATGGGTTCTAGTTCAGGTTCATGATTCAGACGAATATTGCCATGTCAGTGCCACAGTACCACCCATGGCCTGTGGTCACAAATGGTGCGCGCACCAGGAGAAGACAAAAATAACAAAAATAACAAAAATAAAATCAGAAATACCAAACAAAATAAAAACAACAACAAATGGCAAAAGAAGTTTATTTGATTCATTTAGTGGATAGTTTTAGTGCAGAAAATTATCCCATAGAATATTTACAATACACAAAGCAAATAATAATTCTATTACTCCAACTCAAAATAAATAATATGGCACTAAAACAAAAAATTAAATAAATATAAAAAACTAAAAACTAGAAACTAAAGAAAATAAAAACTGGAAGCTTCCTCTTCTTTTCAGGTTGAGTTTCCGAAGGTTGCAGTAGAAGCAGTGCACAGTTCTGGTATTGGGTCTTTCCACTTGTTAGTGGTCTCTCCTAGGACGGTGCACCCCGGGGATCATTCACCTCGGGCCGTGGCAGTAGCAGCAGCAGTAGCAGCATCAATACTATTAGTAGTACCAGCATTAGAAGTAGTAGTGATAATAGACAAAAACTATACTAGTAAACCACTACTACTACTAAAACAATACACAAGAAAAAAAAAAAAAAAAAAAAAAAAAAAAAAAAAAAAAAAAAAAAAAAAAAAAAAAAAAAAAAAACAAGCAGCAAATCTCAAGCTAAAAGAGACTTAAATAAAAAATCACTCATTAATTCATTCTTTAATTCATTTATTCATTCATTCCAGTTATTTTTTTCATTTACCTTGTTCGTCTGTATCTTGAAACTAGTTTAGACCCCGTGAGATTTTTAACTCTAAACCTCAATAGGTGAATAAGCGTGCATACACAAAGATGAAGCAGAATAAGAGAGACGGAGGAGTGGTGTCATATTATCAGCATGATGACGGGACATCGACATTGATTTACCTAAGTGTACATTGACTTGAGCAGACTAGTATTCAATTAAGGTATAGAAGGCTTTGTTTAAAGGAAATTGGAGGAGGAGGGGGAGGAGGAACATTTGGTTGGACCTGGATGAGGGTTAACCGGGCTCCATATTCCGTTGTTTTAGGAACCCACCTTGTTGTTGCAGGTAGGTGCTTGATTTTGTGAATGCTTCAACAGGAAAGGTATTTGAAATGATCGTCAGCTAGAAGAAGAAGAAGAAGAAGAGAAAAACGTAATGACTAAAAAAAAAACGCATTGAGCTAGGCTTTGTTTTTTGTTTTTCTTCTTTCTTGGGTGGATGTTGACCGGTAAGAAGATGAAGGATTTGTGACACTTTCGTGAACCTTTTGTATTGAGTTGAGTTGATTTTTTTTTTTTTTTTTTTTTTTTGATTTTTTTCTCTTGTTGACTGGTCAAAATAAAAGATGATTTACAGCAATAACAGAACAAGAAGAAGAAAGAAATATTTTTGTATTTTCCGCTGGTTTCCATATTGGAGAGTTCAGTTTGGAGCTCTTCGTCACATTTGGCTGTTATTTGATTGTTTTAGGGAGTTGTATTTATTTCTCATTTACTTAAGCGAGAGTGGCTTGATACATGATGATGGCTGTATATCCATTTGGTATGCCATGTTATAAGAATGTTGCTTGGTCATTGTTTAACCGACGGAGATGAAGGGTGATGGTGACACGGTGATGCTTATATCTCAATGCGAATAGAGAGATGATCAAGATTAAATTGGGTACTCTATATAGACTGTTTTGACTACCTTTTTATATCCTTTTTTTTTATTATTACTTTTCTTGTACTTTTCTTTGAATCCTCGTCCATTTGCAACCAAAAGAAGGGTCATAAGAGGAGATCATTTATAGTAGGTCTTAGTAGTTCTTAGTAGTTCTTTGTAAACAATCTCAATGTGGTCGGTGATTTACAGTGCTGGCTGGTTGATATTTTAGGAATTGATTGACTTGAATAGTCACTTGTGCGAGGAGCTAGTCTAAGGTATGACGGCATTTAAATCTAAGGTTATTTTTCTTTTCCATTCTTGGTTCTGTTTATATATCTAATATATCTTAAGTTTTTGTGTTTTGTGTTGGGCCTCCATTTAGAAGTAGAGACAAGTCCAACCTTTTATTGAAACGCAAAGCTTTATTGTAACAAAAAAAAATAAAAAAAAGTCCAAACTGACACTAGGACCATGATATTTAATTTACCAAGACTAAGCTGATATTAGGCTTGATTTTGATGTCCTTTTGTTTGAATTAGATTGGGGTGCGTGTGCTTATTCGCTTGTAATGAAGTTTTTTTTGTTGTTGACTTGGTTTTTACTTATTTAGTCCTGTTTGGTCTTATTATTATTATGAAATGAAATATTGCAAGACCTTACTGGATATAAACCTGTACAGTATTAGAATATTAGTGATCAAAAGAATTGTTTGATTAAAGAAGATGGGCATTAAAACAGACTAGAAATTGTTGATATTTAATTGTTAATTTTTGTTTTGTTTTGTGTTCACGCGGGAAGGTTGATGACGCTCGTTCCTGTTTAGCGCCGTTCTTGTTTGGCCATATGCAGTTAGTTTACCTGTTGGATGCCATTTATCTTCTCTCTTAGGCAGCAGATCGAGAGTCTTTAAATTTAAGCGGGTGTTATGAGGGACAGTGGAGGAGAGTAGGTCAAGAACCATGAAAGGGAAGAGGGAAAGTGAAAAGAGAGAAAGAGAAAGGAAAGTTTCAAGTTGAAAGGAATGGAATTTATGCCATTTCAATCGTCTGTACAAGGACATTTTAGCGGGCTTTTTAGTCATCATTAATCAGTGTTTAGTCATAAAGGAATGTTAGTCAATCATTAGCTAACTAAACTGATGTCAGAAAGTCTCCCAAAGTGCTACAAAATGCTACAAAGTGCTACAAAGTGCTACAAAGTGCTACAAAATGCTACAAAGTGCTACAAAATGCTTACAAAATGCTTACAACGCACTATATTCATTTCAGCCTCTTTCTTTGTTTAGCTATTTCAAAAAAAACTGGGTAATGATCTTGGCTCGCTGTGACTTGGGTGGTCCTCGTTAGGTTTTGTTCTCGTTCAAAGGAGGTAATTAGTTAAATGATTCTTTAGTTCTTTGACTTTTTGTTTTTTTCGGATATACAATTTAGGCATTTTTTGTTTTTGTTGTTTGGCTATTTAACCAAAGACGAGACTTTGTTTTAGGAAACAGACTGGCCATTTTAGTATTTTAGTATTAATATTTTTAGTATTTTAGTATTAATATTTTTAGTATTTTAGTTTTAGTATTTTAGTGTTTATTTTAGTTTTGGCCATTTGAAAGAGCAGATGACATTTTTATATATAACACTAGTGGAAGATTCATTACATTGGGGTGGTGGTGGTACTGATGATGATGCTGCTGCTGCTGCTGGCCTGTACATATGGCAGGAGCAGCAGCAGCAGCAGCAGCACAGGTGTAGTACGTTTCGATGTACAAAGTGGTACATGTCGAATGGTCAAAACAAACCACCTGCATTCGCTTGTCCACTTGATCAGCAATGCCCACGCATCAAAAATAAATAAATAAAATTGATCAAACAAACAAAAAGTTCAATTGCCCATAATAACAAGAACAAAAACACCCAGAACCTTTCAATTCGTATTTTGAATATATTCGAGCTCAATTGGATGTTGCTGACTTGAATCACGGTAATTCCAATGCCAAATTATGCTAAGCAAACTAAGTAAATAAATAAAAACACTGCAAAACCAGGTAATATATATAAATAAAATATAATCTGAATCTGAATCTAATTAAGGACCATCGTATGTGCATGGATTTAAGGAGAGAGAGAGAAATACACAGCAACTAAGAGACCGTGAGAAAAGATCTTCAATGCTTTGCGTGAAAGTTTGGTGCGGGTGTGTCAGAGGTAGAAGCACAGGAGGCAGAAGAGAAAATTAAAAATAAATAAAATCATTAACAAAGTTGTCCAATCAAAGTCGAATGCAGCGAGATAAAGATAGATCAATCATCTTCAAATCAATCAAAAACATCGCTGCTAACTTGATCTCTTTAAAACACAAAATGCGTCCTTTGCACAGTGTTGATTTCTCTACGCTATATAATGGGCCTTGTAATAAATCACATAACATGACCAATCTTGTGAATCTTGTGAATCTTGTGACAAAATTGTTGCTTTCATATTTCATCTGAAATTTACTGTTTTGTCAACAGGTTCAACATGGGCAATACATGCACGGCTGACCTGGCCCATCTCGTTTAAGTCAAGTTGTGAACAATCACAAACCACCACCACCAGTCTCTGTGTGTATTACCCTTCTTCTTCTTCTGCTTTTGACTTATCATAAACTTATATATATGGCATATATGGCCATGTTAAAATATAATCCAATGGTTTCTCTTAATGAGTATGCTAAACTTGGTGTGTATAGAATCGTGGAATAAAGTTCATCCATATTGATGAATTTCTCGTATTAGTATCGCCATATTTTCAAGCCAAGTTGTGCATGCTCATCTGTTCAGCCATTTATTTATTTATTTTTATTTATTTTTGGTCTCCCTGCTGATACGGCTTCTGATACTGCTGATGCTAAGGCTTACGATGATATTAGTGGTGGTGGTGGTGGTGTTTGGAGCTGCTTCAATTGCTTCATTTGCTTCAATTGCTTCAATTGCTTCAACTGATTCAACTGATTCAACTGATTCAACTGATTCAACTGCTGTAGCTGCTTTACCTGCTGTAACTCTGTAAATCCAACTGTTATACCTTCTATTCTAGGAAAGACTGTGGTTCAAGCTTTTCTCGGTTTAGTGACTAGGCCTGTAAGAGTAAAATGGTGTACATGTCAATGTCTGTGTGTAATAATAGGAACGTATATGACTGTACCAACCTGAATTTGTTTCATGGTCAAAGTGAACAAAGTCAGCAAATTAGTAAACGAAGAGTAAATTTCTTGGATTATTTTTGTATCTAAAAGTGCTGGGTTGGGGTTAGATTTAAGATTCTAAACAAGAGAAGAATTCAACCTTTCTGCCTACTCGTTTACGCACCTCTCTGATTAAACTATTTCCAATTTTCATTCTTTTTTCATTTCTGATATTTATTTCACTCCTCATTCTTGTTTAGTTCTAGTAAAAAAATAAATAATAAATCACCTTCACATTCTTCTATTCTTCATCTTCGTCAGGTTCATTCATGTTCGTTGTTATTGCGACTGAGGTGGCTAACACCACACGATCAATGACTTTTACCAACTGCAGACACACGCGCTTTTTCTTCTCTTAGACTGATCAACCTGATCAACCTGATCATATTCATTACTATTCATACTATAGGCATATATATACGCTTGAGTGTAATGCAGGATAAAAAATGTTAAAGAAATGTTTTAAAATAATGAACAAATAAAGGTTTGTAGTCTTTGTTGGAGAAGGGGTGAGATTTGTATTCTTTGAATTGAATTATAGTGTTTATAAAGGTATCATGAAAATAGTCATGAACATAGTCATGAACATAGTCATGAACATAGTCATGAACATAGTCATGGAAATAGGCATCAACATGGTCATGAAAAGAGTACCAAAAATAGACATGAAATGTATCATATTCATATAATGTACATGCAAAATTATAAATACATTGTATTGGACATTAAAATTGATTCAACTTGTAAGGTAACAAAAAATAAAAAATAAAAAATAAAAAATAAAAAATAAAAAATAAAAAATAAAAAATAAAAAATAAAAAATAAAAAATAAAAAATAAAAAATAAAAAATAAAAAATAAAAAATAAAAAATAAAAAAATGAAAAAATAAAAAAATGAAAAAAACACGCAACTTTTTTTAATTTATTTTTCCTTCGAAATAATAATCTTTGTTTATAATTATTATTCATTTATAGATATTTTTTTCTTGTTGTTTCTTTGGATGTTTAATTTATTGATTTATTGATTTATTTTTTTATTTTTTTTAAACTTCAATTTTGTGTTTAAATCTTGAAATTGACCGGATTCAACCTTTCTTAAAGTCAATTCCAACTCTATTCCATTCAATTGATATGTATATATATCAGTCATCCGGACTCAAGACAAACATGTGGCTGTGCGTTATGTTGTGCGTTTGTTTCCAAGTCGTCCAACATCCAACATCAATCACCATTTGGTTCGCTAACGTCGGCCTTCATTTCGTTTGAGCCGAAGCAGTTGCTATGCCCCTAATGTTCAATGTCTAAAATGCCTACACATGTCTACTATCGAATACATCTCTACGCAATCTGCTATCTCACATCTACTAAATATATTTTCAATCTAATGTCTCACAATATCTCTGACTTGAGTCAGGTACATAAACACCCAAAACTAACTATTGACTACTAACTAACTAACTAACTAACTAACTAACTAATTCACTAACTACTAGCAACTAACCAGGAACTACCTTTCTCTCTCTCGTTAAATCAGTCCACCAAACCTTCCATTCATGCCATTCTCTGGTCTTGAACCTCCCTAAAAACCTGTTCCCCCCTCCTCGTACGTCGTTTCTTTTTTGTTGCAAAGTAAAAACAACAGCTAGCCTTCACCACTTCCACCAGGGTTGGGGTTCTATAAAATAATGATAATCAGTCCAGAGGTTTTTAAGGCCTTTTCATGACATTTATAGTAGTTTCAATTGCTTCAATACTGTAGCAATTTCCCTTGGTTTCAAGTTTAGTTTATCTTGAATCTATTTGTCTCTTGATTTATTCACTTGGTGCCATGCCATTTCTAAATAAAACTCAAAACACGCGAACAAACGAACGCGCGTAGATCTCATATTTATATATTTCGATACATACATTATAAGCGATAAAAAAAAAAAAACAGCCACTCCAAAAAATATAAATAATTTCTACTTGTAATCCTTTTTATTATTATCATAATTTTATTTTTATCATCGTCATCTTTCTCTCCTCTTTTCATTCTGACAATTGTACATGGAAATCCAAACATCCAAGCAATGCATTCAATAAAATAAAGTAGATGGAATAAAATAAACCAAATCTACCCATCCACTTGAAAATTATATAGCTTCATATTACATGATGAAATAATCCCATTTCAATTGAAAATTCAATTCAATTCAACTCCATTCCCAACTCCATTTTCAACTCCATTTTCATATCCATTTTCAACTCCATCCGGTTCTTTATTATTTTCTTCATCGAACACAACTTTTATTAATTTTCTTACCTTCTATTACATATTTTCCCCACCGTCACACCCACCCCCACGCTCGCTATATGCACCTTCTCATACAGATTACTTAGATTGTATGTAGATGAATATTCTTCTTGCCTCCTTGCATATGTATACCAAAAAACAACAACAAAAAAAATTCACACTATATACATAACACGAAATTAAGATAAATAAATACAAAAATCATAAATATATTTCAGATTAAGAGAAAAATTGATAGAGAGCTTCAAAGCTTCTAAGGATCTCCGATACGGGGAATCGAACCCCGAACTGCCCGGTGAAAGCGGACCGTGCTAACCGTTACACTATATCGGACGGTGCTTCTTAGATCTCTGTACGGGCATATCCGAGAATAATAAGCACACTTAGCACTCGGGGTTTTAGACCCATAC
>JAJLWW010000124.1:27202-74531 GCA_030570935.1 Geotrichum klebahnii
TTAATCGAAAGCTTTAATTCATGCGACACGGCTATGGTAGTGAAAAACTACGATCTGATAATAATACGAAATTCTCGAAGGTGCTTGGTAATCGTTTATTTTTATTTTATGTTATTTTGTTATTTCTATTATATCTTTATACTTTACTTAGCTGCCTGATTGAACTGGCAAAAAATATATTCATTCATTCATTCATTAGACCCATACTTGTTTTTATCCAATGAATTTTCATGTATTTTCATTCATCTCGTACTTGTATACAACATTCCTTAATATTGGATCACACATCTTCAAAGTTAAGTTAATGTTTTTTTTTTTGCCTTGTGTATTGTATTATTTTCTTATTGTTATTTTAGTCTAATTTGGAGGTGATGACTGAGACATCTAGATAGAAGACAAAATGAAATATTGAAAAGAGAAAAAAATTACAACCAAAAACAACCAAAAACATATGTATCTATTTGAATATATATGTGTATTTATATATCTCAAGAATAATAAGACGGAATTCAAAGAGTACCTACAAACGCCTTCAAGGACCTATATTTTTGGATATGGCACTGGTAGTTTTTGAACTAATAGTGAAATCACTACCATTAGCTGTGTTTATTGTACCCGATTGAACTCAAGTGAGGAGAAATCCTTTCAATATTTTTAGTACCACAGGACCCTCCTTGAAAAATATACAACAATAAGAAAAGATCGAGACCAAAATATGAGCAGGATACGCGGCTTTGTCTGAATCAGCGAGGCACAAGGATCGACACAATGTCTCTTTTATAAAATTTATCCATGTATAAAACAAACAACAACCTATAATACAATGAACTGCAATGAGATAAATAATAATAATAATAAATAATAGAGAATCCGTAAGATGGAATTTATTAATAATTTTAGAATTTTACAAGTAAACTAGGTTACCAACACACATAGAAGTAGATGAAAAAATAAATAATAAAAAGGTACGCGAACCTAAGATCTCGAAAGAAATGCTGTTCAAGGCGGTTAGGAACGACAACACCAAAAAAAAATATTTACAATTTGTACTTGGGAAGAGAAAACAAAAAATATCTTGGATATTACTGAAAATAATTATATATATATAAAAATAGGGCATATATCCATATCTAGAATAAGACAATAAAAATAATAAATAAACAGTAAATAATATATATAATAAATAAAATAATAATAAACAATAGAAATCAAAATAATTGCATCAAAATCAAATTCTTACAGGGATTCCCTTCAGCACGACATTACATTCAATTATATATCACCAGGAACTTTAAATGCAGTTCCAAAATGCCTAGATACTTATGATTAAGGAATCTAACTATAGAGATATACGTCTTCCTTGCATGTGATATGATCAAGATCCATATTTAACTACAGAAATAGGCTCATTGGCATTATAGATCTGATATATAGTTTCAATGTTTATCTTTGACTCCTATGCTGGGTTCACAATTGTACCTTCGAGTGAAAAAACAGCATAAATCGATACTAAACTTTAAGTTAGATTCCAACTGTTTGCCCGATACCTGAAAAAAAAGACATTGATATGAAATTGAAGTAGCAAGTAATATCATAAAGTTATATATATGAATGAGCAGTTTAATTGGAGAACTTTATGGTAAACATTCAAGTAGGTTACTTCATATATACAAGAAACTACAGAAAACACAGAGACAACTATTAAGAAACCACAGGAAATTGTGTAATACGAGCAGAACTTGAATAAGGTAAGAACTTATTCATAATGATTAAAAACCTCCCATGGTGAAATCCCAATTCTGTATAAAAAAGCTAAACAAGAGTAGAAGTCGATTAAAGGCATTTTACCCTGGATTTATTTTTAAATTTTATAATCATTTTTATTATATTGTAGTATTTTCAATATTATCATGTTCAATTCATGCTATACGTTTATGCTACACGTTCATGCTACACGTTCATGTTCCACGTTATTGCTCCAAGTTTACGGTCATTTTATTTTATTTGATCCTATGGGTTTTCGCCGTATCAATATTAAGTCCGAATAGTGCATTACAGAGACAACTCTTAACGAAAAGCAGTCTAGCACAACAGCAAACTTAATCATCACTATTGTCATCTTCCTATGCTTGAAAATGAAAAATAAAAAATTAAATCATGAGTCAAGGAAATAAAGAGCATTTCACTGACAACCAAGTTGAGCAGGCTAAAAAAATGTTATCTCTGAAAACAGGCTTTTTTTTCTGAACCGCAAGAAATCCATTTTAAAAACAAAATGGCATGTGAAAATATCAATAATAATTGACTTGATAATAACAAGAATGAAAGGTGGAATTAAAAGGGTCACAAAAAAGGTATGGTCAGAAATGGTCTCAAGTACTATGAATCAAACAAACTTGAACTACATTAGGGAAATCAGACTTGAATTAAGAAAAGGTAGATTGACCGGAAAGACCTTCATCTACTCCATAATTACCTATTTCAATTCTAGAATTATTATATCTTGTCAAGAAATTTCCAAAACATTATTACAACGAAATCAAAACTAGCTAAGTTGCTCGACAATGACTGTAATTCACAACCTCTTCTAGACATTTACCTTAAAACCGTCAACAGCCCTAATCTCTCCAAAATAAATTCAGATGGCTTGTAATTATTTTAAGTAATAATGCCTGCTCGTATGCAATGGTCCTTAGAAGTCAGGCTGCCACTGAGGGATTAGCAACCTGTTTCATGGGCTTGTTACAACTCGCACTAACAGATTTTAAATGTAAAATACACAAGCACTTTACCTTTTAGTTTATACCAAGTTGGTGGCAATAAATTTACTACTTTGAGTTTATTTCTTTCTTTCTTTCTTCAAATTCTGAGACATTTGCCTTTTAAACAAGAAACTAGTTGATGCCATTTGCTCAAAATAAACAGCCATCTTATTAAAGGTACGAAAAGCAACCCCAGGCCTCTTTAATCAGATTTACCAGATTTCTCAGATTTCCCAGATTTGGTTGGAAATAGCGATTAAAGATGGTAGGATCAACGGCACTTATAGCAACTTCAAATGATGTATAAGAAGCAAAATATATTCAAAATAACGGATAAATAAAAATTGATGCATAATAATAACATCTCGACTTAAGAACAAAAAAAAAGTATATCTCAAAATCAAGTTTAGTCTAGTAAGTTTGGATTTAGCTATATTGCCATTTTTCTTCCATGGTCTTTCATTGTTCGATTTTTTTTTTAAAAAATAAAAAAACAAAAAGGTTAATAAATAGTTTGATCAAAACTGAGTTAACGTACAAAGCAGTTTTGAACATTGCACCAACTCGAACGGGTCCAAACAAAGTAAAATAACACAACAAGGAAAAACAAGAAGCAAATTAGCGAATACCGACTATGTCTAAGGTCACACAAGGAATAGCCCCCAACCATTATATCTATACCGTTATGAATCTGGTTATTAACTGTTTTGTTTCGTTCTTGTCAAATATAATGGGAAATTTTTGGAGAAGACGACTAGGTAGTTGAACAAACAAGTACAAAATCAGTTAGTGGGCAATGATATTAATCAGTTCTCTTGTAATTGGGTTTCCCTACCAAATGTATATGAATATAAGATGATATATACAAGAAAATATTCATAATTATTTGCCAATAATCTAGTCTTTTCGGTTTACTCCTTCTCAATTTACGCTCATTGGCGATCTTTTTCAAGTCCCATTTAGATGTTAAAGACAAAGAAGAACAAGAACAAATTTTCTCAAATTTTTTTAGAGTAAGCAGTACAACCAGGGCTCTAAATTCAAACTTACCTACCTCGACAAATTTTAGATCTTCAGTTATATGAAACTTGGTTTCTACACGAAGTGCAAAATTTTGTAAGGGTTGATCTAAGCTGGGCGGCAGCACTCCAAGATTAATCCTCGAAACAAAACTTAACAAAGCTTAACGTTGAATTAATCTGCAGACTTCGTGTGGTTCAAAAGTTCAAAAATAGATATTTTTCAAGTATACAGATCCTGGTCGTCTTACATTAGGGCTAATGTTAAACCCGGATAGATCAAGCATATCAGACCTTGGCTTGTCTTTAGCGCCTTCAATAGCAGGCATTATTATTCGATTACTTTGAGAAGAAACGCACGGTGTATTTAAATGGAGTTAGTTTTCTTACTTTTACTGTTTTGAGCTGCCTGCTTGCTATAAAATCAGTGAGCATTTAGATTCCATGTTGACCGAATCTGAAGATCACCATCCATTCTTTAGGCTACATAATTTTAATCTTCCTGCTATGTTATCTGTTAGATCAAGGTAGCAATAAAAGGGAAAATTTACTCCCACCAATTGTCGCGCCCTGAATTAATGTCTATGGCCAACAACTGAAACCAAATTTCAAAAAATTTGGCATTGATTGAAACTTGACCAAAATACATACCAGAAGGTTTCCCCCCTTCCCTCTCCTGCGTGAATTCATCAAGCGTAGCATTGTATATATCACTTCAGCTTCTGCACAGTAAAGTGGCTCAGCCCAAAACCGACGCGACACAAGATGCAAAAACAATAGGCATTTGGGAGAGGGTCAGTTCACAGCAGAAAATGAATATTGTTGTTGCAGTTGCCAACATTGTTTCTCATCCATTTTGGTCCTCAGGGGGAAGCGAAAGATGGAGAGAGGAGATAGAAATAAGAGGAAAAAGAGGTAATAACTGAACGCTACTCCGACCTTTTGCATCAGTATTTTACTATGAGATGTACGGCCTAATCTGAATTAGTCTGCGTGTGTGAGTATGTGTTGGTCTTTTACCTAGATTTTATGGCCCAAACAAATCCACCAAGAAATTAATTTAAGTAAAAAATAAAATTAAATTAAAAAAATAGTGGGATTTTGCAAGACGAAATTAAAGCAAATTAATTAGGTCTACAAATTGATAAGTATTATTTTTCCAATTATTTTTCCAATTATTTTTTGTATGATCAGGCATGAGCATGGTAATTTGTCTCTTATATCTGAGATCCAAGAAATGCCGTTTAATCAATATTCTACATTTATAGGTGACTTGGATTGAGCAAATCGTTGCACTTGTTGTGCCTATTGGTCCTCAAGAATATTGACCTGAAGCATTAGCCTGTAAAAGAGAAAATAGAGAAATAAAAGGACAAGTCTAGGTTACTCATTTTAATAATTCATAATAAATAATATAAAGCCCGATCATTTTTTCACAATCAAAATTGATAATGATAGTAAGGATATATGAATAAAGTGGATTCTTTTCTACATGAAATTTCATTATTTTCCGGCTTTCTAGGTATACATAACATACATAGTTATGCAGTTAACAATGATCTAAACTGTGAATAATCTCTTACTTGCGACTCAGTAACAATAACGCGGCAAATTTTTATTTGTCATGCCAGAAATCACGAAATAATATAAAACGGTACTTGTAAGCTAACCAGAGGTAATTCTTGTATCAAAGGATTCTATTGTTTGACCTCCAAGCCACTAATGTATACATGAACTCATCAAATAAAAAATAAAGAAACCCATGACTACTGATGAAACGGATATTTTGGCTAAAAGGTGCCTATCAACTCGCTCTCTAAGTTAAGCTAAACTAATGGCACATTACTATAGTGTTTAGACGAATACAACGTGCTGAGTACTCGATACAAATTTCTATAATTTATTTTCAGCTTCGAATTCCAACGTAAGACCAGGACGATAAACAGCTGATTAGTGATTTAGCTAAACAAGAGAGCCCACTTTTTCCATTAAACTAACTGGTATATTCTGAAAATTATCTATGAAAACGGAATGTTAACCAAGCTACCACTTGTTCGGCTATAAATGTAGAAGCAGCTCTAGAACCTTCAGAAAATATCTGCCACTACTGTGAAATTGGATACATACCATAGCAATTTAAATAATTAAGATAGCTCAAAGTCGAGCAGATGAAAAAATCAAATAGTTCAAATCAATCATTATGAAATTTCGAAAACTAAATAATGCTAGTGTTAGCTATTCATCATTTTTTATATCTTTTATTATGCCTAGTAGTTTAATCAAATTCACAATTCTCTTAACAACTTGTGTGAACTCTTTCCCTCAATCTATCCCAGCTAGTACTTCTCTATTCATTCTTCCTATTAGTCTCCGTTATCCGAATCTCTCCTATATTCTAGTGCTTCTTAACTTTTTTTTACCCAAGTAATGTGGTTTATCCATTATTTATGTGTCTTTAGTAGTTGAATCGTTCTTTTATCAACATCTCCGTGTTCATTTCATCTTATTTCCTGTTTTATCCCAAAATCTATTCTTTGTCAGAGTCAGAATCAGACTATATTGATCATTGAATTATATAAAGTAGAGAAAGGAGATGAAACCCTTACGTTATAAGTTATCGGAAACCAAGTTAGTAGTCAAGCCAGAACTTACAATTGAATATTTAATTTTCAACAACAGAGTACCATACTATAACTTCAATATATAACACATAAGCCAGTGCTGTGCTGGTGGACCTCTTTTCAATGATTTTTTATTTATTCTGAAGACAGAAGCTGTTCTTACGCTTCCTATCAATGCTGCATTTCCCCAGGAAAAAATTAAATCTCTTTCAATTGTTTTTATACTAAGCTATAAAATAAGTTTACAAAATGAAGACTGACTATCATATTTACCAGCTAGATATTCAAAGTATTAAGATTCAAGTAATTTCCACATGTATACACAATAGAACCCAATTTTATATTACAAATCATGACCCATTTGGTTCGATTTCATGAATTGTGTATATATTGATGAAAGGTTACCTTTATATAGTAGAATCGAAATATTTGTATAAGACAGAGTGTGTGTACCTGTCAGTAAATTTAACTGCCAGCTAAGAGAATATAAGAGCTACCTCAGCTGGGCTATAGTGAATGAAGAACTTATTGGATTACAATCAATTGATAGTGAACAGAATTGAGTGATGGTTAGGACTACCAAAGGACAGATAAATATATATTTCTACCACTCATGAGACAAATGTACAATTCCATCTGGTCTTAAAAAAATTGAGTTTACCAGCATGAATTTATACAACAAAGTTTTAGCAATGTAGTTCACAGATCGAATTCTTTCAGTGTGAAGCTAATACAAAATTAGGGATCATCACTAGAAATGTAATAACGGTGAAAAAGTGATCAGCAGTACTAGGAGGAAAGCAAATAACAGTGAGTAGCAAAGTTAATATATTATTAAATAGGCGAAAGTTGATGAGAATCTGTGATTTCAGAGTTTCTTCATCAGATCAACCAATTTAAAAAGAGATTTAGATTTTGTAAGCTTGTGATGATACTTAAAAAAAACGTACCTTTATTTATTTAATTGCCGTATTGCCAACTACACTTTCTACTAATTTATATTTTGATTTAATACCAACAAACTTAGTGGAAAGATATATAGAATATGTAAGAAAACTTATTTAATGTTGCTGTTGGCTATAAGCAATGCTTTTGAACCTATGAGAAACTTTAATTTTTAGAAATTATACCTGTGTCACAAACGCTTACAAAATAGTGTAAACTTTTGTTTATAGCTCACATTACGAAAGAGTGAAATTATTTAATGTCTCTAAATTATTTTTTATTTTATCATTTAAGATCTCTTTTAATAATTTTTTTCATAAATGAAAAGGGAATAATCCATGTTAAGGGTGCGCACATAATCAACATTTTTTAGTTGTCTCTAATAGTCTAAGTTCCTTTTTTCAACCTGCCCTAGTAATTGAACTAAAAACAAAAAGAGTATAATTAAATTGACGGTTTATTATTTTTATGATTTTTGCTTGACTCTTTCCCTAATTTAATGGGTATGTAGTTTAATAAAAATTCAACAGCCGAAAGGTTGTTCGGTGCCTATAAAAATATGGGATTTTACCTTATTGGCTTCGTCATTGTCCAAATCCACACTTCTCTCTCTATTTGTTACCTATGCCATACACCGTTCGTTGGAGATCAATCGACATAAGATCAATCTCGTATTATGCTTAACTATGCTGACCAATTAAATTCACTGGATGCTTAACTACGTACCTTTGATCTAAAAGTGATGAAAGGAGGCAAAATATACTATTGTTGGACAAGAATACATGACAAAGGGTTTTGAATAGTTTAAGAAAGCGATTCATTTAGGAAAGTTGGGATTCAAAGTTACGGTAGAACATTTACGCTGTTAGTAATAACTTGTATCGCATAACATACTATATTAGCCTGCTATTATGACCTATCAGTATAGCCTAGCTAGCTATACTGGATGGCCGCTGCTTTTCCAATTTCATTTCCTATGTAGGTTTAGAAGTATATAGTGAATATACAAACAACCTCATAATACGATAGGTGAAACCAATTCTAAGACAATGTATAATGCTATATTTAAGGTACATTTTTATAGTTTATTCAGTGAACACACACGTATAGTAATAAGATCTTTGCCTGATAGACAGACGTATGTGAATAGGGGTATACAGGAAACTACAACCTTACTATTGCCCTTGTTTGCTTTGAGACTAACCAAGCCATGGCCCCTAAATTCATTTAGGTTTGTTTATTACCATATGTTTTATTTTGGCTAGAAGTATTTAGCTTCTTTTCCTTCTTTCTTCTTGTTCTATTGCATATTCTTTATTTTACTATATGCAACTAAACTGTGCATTTTGTAGTTCATATTTGCAGTTGTGAAGAGCATCATGTGTTTATATGGATGCGCACATATAACATATATGGAAAGCCATGTCTAAAAACAACAATCATAGTGAAAGTTTACTATTTGTCTACATTTAAAAAAAATAATGATAACAAAAACCCAAAAACTGAAACAAAAAAATTTCATTTTAATGATACTTTTTTATTTTTTCTCTCTACCTTTTACTTTATTATTTATATTTTTATTTTTGGATAACCAGAAATACTTTGAAATATTTTGAATTATTTTGATTCAGAGCAGACTTTTTTCTACATCTCACACACAATGTACGATGAGTTCTCGATCTGCCAGGAAATTAAAAAGTTTAGGTCAGCTAGGTTTTTGTGCACCACGTCTAGGTGGTGCAGATTTACTATTTGCAGCACAAGGTTTCGGGATCATGCAGATTTTCCTACATCTCTGCAGACCCACTCACATGTGCAAATCCAATGATTAGTGATGCTGCTTTGGATTAGAAAATGAAGAGAAAAAAGAAATGATTTCCTCAAAATAAGAAACCATAGAAAATAAATCCAAAAAATACTTTAAATTAAAAAAAACCACCGTACTTTAGATATAATATCTCCACTTTAGCATATAAATGTCTCAGTTCAAAGTACAGAAAATCTAGGATTCATGATATTATTATTTTGATTTTACAAAAACGTGGATATAAAAGTCAAAAATCTTTTAAGATTATTTGCCCTTGAAAAATTAATTTACTCATATTGCATTTACCAAACTCTGGATTTTTCTCGTTATTTGGTTACTTCGATATAAAGTACCATTCAGAAATTCCAAACCTGGTGTCTCTCCCAATAGTGCATCCAGTAGTGAACATTTTTGGAAATTCCAGTAATTTCAGGTTAGTCGGTCGGCTCTTTACTTTTAGAATTAAGTCTGGCCTTATTCTGTCTCTTTTAGTTTTTTTGTTTTATTTCAATTCGGGATTTGACGACATTTCAGCCACATTCAGTAAAAGAATTTATGCAGTAGTTTCTATTCAACTTGGTGCATTTTCTTTTGTTGTTGATTTAGTTGACTATGTGTTTATCCCACACTCATATTGTCACGTGCCTTTTGTTTAGTTCCAGTAAATGCACCAATAATGTACTCCACCACACAAATCGGCATAAGTCTGCACCCCTACAATGCAAATTCCTCAACTAGTTTTAATACGTCCCTATTACTGTGGTAATGCAGCAGCTCATGTAGTGAAGCACTAGCGATCTGAGTTCAGTTCACCCAAAGATCTCTTTCTGGCTTTTTGTTGCCTTGGTTCTTCATTTGTGTTTTGCGTTTTTACTGATGATGCCCATCAAGCTCATCTCATATTCCGCCCTTCTTGTGCGTTTAGCTTAGAAATTATGATAGAAATCAAGGTAAATTATGATAGAAATGATGGTATATATTCCAAACCTTCCAGAATTGTTCCAAAAAATTCAACTGATAAACTTTGAATAAAAGAAATACTATAAAAGCATAATATAATCCCAAGTCCTCCAGTAATTATCTTTGTATCAAAAGTACTATGTCATAATTATTCCTGGGACAAAACCTTTCAACTCATGTGGCTGTTTAACTATGGCCTCACTATTATCATTCCAGTGAACTCAATGACCCTTAAATTATAGTGGTGACACGCAAGAAAACCAAAAATATAGTACCCCGAGGCGAGGGGAGGTATATTCCTGTGGAACTCCAGACATTAATCTGCCGCGGTAAGAAATAGGGTCTCTGTCGACGAGCTAATACTGATGTGCATAACTAAAACCGAAATTGTGCCTCATCGAGGATTGGCTTTGGCAATGAAAGGCACTCCAGCATATGAAGAAAAACTTGGTGGTTGTCCAATGCTAACATCTCATTTTGAAGTACATGCCTTCTTCTTAAGAAAGCACTAAGCGCCATCTCAATAAGACCTCTCCAACCATCTACCCGTAGTTCGCAGAGATAGCGCCGTCGTAGTTATTGTAGTCCTAATAATAAGAAAAATAAAAAAAATACATATATAACAAATCCTAATTTGGTTGCGTATTAATGCGGTATAGTGCAGTTTATGAACATTAAATCTAATTTAGGTAATTGAGTTTAAATGCTTGAATCTTGTCTGATTATTTCTCCAATCATCATCTTTTGTTTTTATTATTTAAAATACCAAAATTACTCTGCTGAACAACATGACTTCATTTTTGACACAAAATTTCGTTAGTCTGCTAAGCAGGACTTGTTTCAGTTTTAGTTAGAAATGGTCTAGACTACCTGCTCAACTCTATAATTACTGGAGCCCTTGAATACTTGGCTACTTGGCTACTTGACTACGTGATTATAGGATCATGTAGTCACTCCATGGCATCTCCAAATCGCTTACTTCTTTAATTATCATAGCAACTCTGCCCGCACTCTCAATTCAATGCGCTTGGCATTGATATAGAATGACGATTATACAAGACTTACTTGATGGAATATTCCATGAAAATACCTTGTTTTTCTACCAAAACTTTTGGTTGATTCTCATTAAGTTTATGGATGATCACTTAGAGGCAAAGAGATCCACTCTCATGAGAAACTAATATGCCATTGTCAATGCTTTACTGCTACTTTAAAAACAAAACACAGCAGAAAACCTGATCTAAACAACTTCTAGAAACCTGATGATAATGCAAAGCGTCATGCTTTTTTTTTTCTTCAAATAATAACCTTTTTTTGCCTGCACATAAACTGATCACATATGTGAATAAGAAGCTCACTTGTACATCTTTCCAGGAATGCCACTTGGATAATGCCCTTTAAATAATAACTTATATCTTACTTTCACCAAATAACTTGTTAGCGAGTTGGTCTAGAGTAGTCCTATTCGTATTTGCTCATCATATTGCAATATCAAAATAATGGCATGTTTTTTGGATTCTACATGAATCACCTAGCTTTAATTTTATCTCATAATTATTTTTTCTTATACCTTAAATGAAGATATAGAAAAGGTTTATTTCATCAAATATTGGTAAATTTCCCTATTAATTCTCTAATATCTCATCCAATCAAATTTCATCACAAGAAATGAATTAACAAAATAATGTAAGAACCCTAAAGGGAATGGAAATAGTCAACTCGCAATTAAACATTAAGTCATGACACTTGTAAAGAATTATTCCATTTAAGTCCGTTGAATTTACGACCATAATGCTCCTAACACTTTTCAAAACCTGGCAAATGCACTCTTGTACTAGTAATACTCTATGCCATAGATTATAGTAGCCGAAGTAGGTTTAAATTTGTTTTTGATACTACATTTACATATCTTGTTGTGTTGCTTTGTGTTTGTCACTAGTATACACACTTAAGGTTATAACATCTCAATTAGTTTAAAATTATTCCTTGGATTCTTTTTTCTTCTTTTTCAAAGCTTATCCCGTGTTCTATGCCGTGCTTAGTCGCTTGAGAATCAACAAGGATTGTTTGATGCTCAATGATTTTCAATGTGATATAAATACATGCAGAGAATTTTAGAAGCTAATTCTCTGAGATATTTGTTTGAATTCGTTGTTTCTCATGATTTATTCTTAGACTATGACCATATAAACACTCGCATGAAATCATTTTACTAAGGTATATTCAAATTACTCTTTTAAATTTTATTGGTAGTAATGAGTTATTTGGATATAGCAATTCCTGAATATGTTAGGCCTAATTTCAAAGCTCAATTGATGATAGCAAATGAATGTAAATCATTTTGAATTGATGTGAACTATAAAAAGAGTCAAATCCTTTGTTACGAACTCTGGTCATGAACCTACATCTAAACTGAATATTCCCCAACAAGTTATCATGATTGAACTTGACGGAATACGTAACGTCTTAAAGGTAGACTTTGGAGATCGAGCGGCCAATCGACTTGATGATCTATTTCGCTTAAATTTTGATGTGACTAGATTTTTTTTTTTTTACAATCTCACATGTTATCACTGAAGTTAGCACTTGAAAATACTTTTATTATCTGAAGTAAGAATTAATTAGTTGTAAATTAATTTATCTCTATCTTCTTGGTCAAGACTTAATCTCATATTGCCGATTAAGTTAAATTTCAGATGCTAAGTTCTTCCTCGGAATTAAACAGTAAAAAAATTAATCTTTGTATATATAGGTAATTGATATTTAAAATTTAAGAGATGATAAACAAAAAGCATCATGGTATATACCGTTAACAATTGAAAATATTGCAATTTGACTGAATTAAAGTATTTGATCTACAACAGATTTTTAACAGAAATATTTCAACCTTGCTATGCTTTATTCATCATCCTTATAGATCTTAAAATATAGTTCATAATCTACTGTTTAAAAGCAAGAAATAGCACTTGTAGATGAACCCAATTTAACCAGGAGTATTACTTTAATTTTTTCTATCCATCTCTTAAGTGTATACAAATAAATCGTGAACACGTCCGCTTTCAGTGATAAACCCGTAAACAGTTCAGTATGTATCGTAAGCTATCTTCAACCAGTTTCCACACAGCCTCTAATTCAACGTACTCACTCCTACTGTATATTACGATATCTAGTAGCATTTCCTTCTTGATTCGTAAATGCAATACTTCCTGAGGGTTATGCGAATAATATATTGAGTTCTATTACAAGATACATTATCTTCATATTTTTTTTTATTTCTCTGGTACCACGCTAGGCCCCTTTCGTAGGACAATTGTAAAATTCGGCTTAACTTAAGCCAAAAGGTTATGTTATTCTCTATGTAGTAAAAAGAAACCTGTATATTCCATCAGGTAAAACAGAATAATGAATATGTGTATATGAAAACTGAGAGTACAAAAGATAGCGCTCAAATAAAGAATAAAAAAAAAAGTAAAGGTCTGAAGGTTGAATATGTGCAAATGAAAAAAAATACCCGCAGAATGCTTCATTCATTTAGGTCATGATGTAAAGGAAGTAAGAGAGATGACTGTGATGTTCCATTCTCCAATGCAAAGGAAGAAGAAGAATTTACTGAAGATGGAGCCCACAGTTTTGAATAAGAATTCTTCGCTGATGCCCAAGAAGACAAATCACGAAGCCCCATTGTTAACGTGTAAAATGCTTTACTAGACTCGCATAAACAGCATCCCAGCGCAATAGAGGACAAAATTTGTAAACCTGTGAAACTACCACTGCCAGTCGGACTAATACTTTTAAGTCCATATAAAAGTCGAGGAATAGTAATGCCACTTGGCTCGGTTCTAACGAGTCCAAAGAATACAACATCAATAAGCACAATAAATTCCCATTTCAGTCGGCCAATCATTCCAACTCGTTCTAAGACTGGAAACGGTGACAGCTTGATATCTTTACTCACAACAATAAGAGTAACGCAACTAAGCACAACGATAGCATGAAAAACTTCTTGCAATTTTTGCAAGGCTTCGGCATCAGACAGGCTAACAATGCCTCCATGGCAAACAAGACGGATTAGAATCATTGCTAATATACTCACTTTGAGCAAAGTCTTGATCTTGTTCTTAGCACTACTTCCACTGGAATTCATACCGCTCAAAATGACGCCCCCTAGTATGCCAAACTTTAGAGCCAGAATGTCCAAAAATGCTAAACCTCTCCAGCTGAACACTGAGGGGGCACAAAACATCGTTACCAGCACTAAAAACAATTTGCTCGCTAATATAGTACATCCAATGGCACCTAGTGATACTGTATATACCTTTTCTGTGTGATATTGAATGTCTTCACAACGTCGATACCACCGTAGCACTTGGCCTGACACCCAAGCTGCACATGTAAACAAGCTTAAATGCAGGCCACATTGTAAAGCACTTGGAAAAACTCGAAGAAATTCCGTGCTAGTTCCGGTAGTTCTACCTACAACATTTGCGAAAACAAGTATCGCATTTTGCTCGACAATTGCCCTAAGCAATTCAAAACCATCGGTAGTAAATCTGCTATACCAATCCAAATCCTCATGATTTTCGCCTTCTAGAGCTTTTTGAACTTGCTTGCTTGTACGCTCCACAATTATTAATGCTGTTAGCCAATTCCCGAATTCAAACGGTATTGCCCTTAATTGGGCATCGCGAAATATGAACGAGCTTAAGATCAAACCAAGGATTAAAACCCCTCTAAATAAATTTTTGGTTGTCGCAGCGTTGGGTGTACTAGTCATGCACATTATAATACCAAAAACTACAGCCACTCCATCCGTAGCAAATCCAAGTTCACGTCGTACATGACTCCCTTGCGAGACAATATAGCATGCCCCAACACAAAACAATAATCGAACCCCAAGACAATCCCTCCACACTATTGCTACTCCACAAGCAGCCATCGCAACCAAAACAAGCCAACCAATAACTTTCGAAGTCCGTCCTTTTGTAGCGCAACAAGACTGAGTGCCCACTAATTCGGGTAATACGCTGTTGCACCTTAGATTAAAGATCAACTGGGCCTGTAAATGGCATAACTTCTTATTAAAATGCATTCCTGCTGAATCATATGCCTCATTAGCATGATTCAGTGAAAAATCATTGAACACAGAAGGATACTCCAGGTTTGTAGTACTGGGGATCATTCGGTTCAATGTTTTTACCTCGAGGGGCGTTACCGTTTTTCTACGCACCTCATTTAACAATGCTACATTAGGATACAGTGCCGGACCAAAAAACAAACTGTGAGGAGCCAGTTTTGGTTTCAGACCCTTGTATTCACGATCTACTCGGTCTAAGGCTCTTCGGTATGCTGCCTCCATTGGCTTTCCCTCCATGTGTCTGGAGAACCATAATCCCACCGAAGTGTAAATGATTCCAACAGATGGACCATTTTTTTGAAGATCTTGTAGAACCTTTGGGCCAGTTGTATTGAAAAAGGGGTCCCAGTAGAATTTAATAACAAGTTTCGAGGCATCCGGCACTTTAATTTCCAACTCAAAATTGCTGTGTCCTCGTTTTAAGTATGTCGAGTAGTCTCCTTCTCCGTTCAATCCATCAACTGCATTAACCGCACCCCAAAATACTTGCCGAGCTGTCGAGTCTCCAATAAATATCATTTGCTGGGGTTTCTTAGATGGTGTCCCTGATGATTTATGCTTGCTGAAACAAGTAGTGATGGCTCGAGAATCAGGATATGGATATAAAAAACAACCTGGAGGACTCCATAACGAAGGATAAGAATTCCAAATCCCTGAAGTCAAGGTGGATTCACAGTCATTGGTATCTATATGGGGTCAGTTTTGGAATTGGTTTTTTCTGAGAATGAGTATCATCCCATGTATTTTAAAATCACCCACCTAGCTTCATAGCCAAGAATGCGCAGACTATTGTGGCCAGCAAGACTGCCCATCGGCCTGCGAAATGGCCAACCATTCTGTGTGAACTGAGCTGGAACACGTTTTTAGGCTTTTCTGATTGTTTTTTTTTTTTTGTTCGCTATCTTTTGTTTCTTGTAAAGAGAGAAGAATCAAAACAGAAATTAATAGTCAAATCGTTGAGTGGTCCTTCCCAAATTTTAGCCTTATGTCAGCATATATGTGTCTATATAGCTCAAAATACAATATTTGGAATGCATATCGAGCCAACGAAACGAAACAATTTGATTCCTCGCCAGAATATTAGAATATCGGGCTTTGTGGCAGGAATGTGTGGAATAATAATGGCAAGGGGAGGCTCGATCTGGTAGAGGCCAGTGAAGCTGGGTCAAGTTCTGGGTTTAAACAAAGCGGTGGAATGTTGTTGAGTACAAGAGGCAAAAGGGGCAGGGAGCCGTGGATCTGCAGAGAGAAATCCAGAGAATTCAATTTGACGACAATTTGACGACTTGGCACGTAAAAATATCAGATGCTAAGCCTCGCGAGATAAAATGTATCTGATGCAGCAAAATCACAAATCTCAAAACTAAATAAAATAAAAATAAATAAAATAATCTAATACAATATAAAATAACGAAACACCTGAAACTCAAAGTTTAAACAATTCTTGTTCCTCGGTCCTTTCAAGATTTTGTTTTTTAGATCTCGAATAACTTGAAAATTTAAATTTTTACTTTACCAGAAAAAAATGCTTCTAGACTCAAACAAAAGTGCGTGTGGTCCCTTAATTTCTACGTCCTGTTGAAGGGGGAATTGTTTTGGTTATGTGATGATATGTGATCAATGATCAACGGTCTGTCCATCTTTACTAGTCAACACAATATAGGCTGCCTTAACCCTTTATTGCCGAGTATATACTGGTCTAATTACATTCATTCTCGAAATTTGCATTCAAGTGAAATAGTAATAGTGATTGAATTTGCTTTAAGATCCCAATTGAATATATTTCAACTGCCTACCTTTGATATGAAACAAACCAACTCAATTTCAAGATATATTTGAAATACCTTTCGAGAAAAGATATCTAGAACCTACACTTGCGCAAAAATCAATGTCTTTCTCAAGATGTACGCAGTTTGTAATAGATGATTTCTTTTAGATGATTTTCAATTCCATCGTTATGTTGTCCCAAAAGAAGAGTTTTGAACCCTAACCTCGCCCTAACCTGAACGAATACCTGGAAAAAAAATCATCACTTTGAAATTTCATTTTCACCCAGTCAGGTAGAAGCAATACAATTTGTCGATAAAAATTTCACCATGTTTGGCCCTTTTAGAGCATCAGCACCGGCCCTTGGCGGTCTTCTATGGTAGGATTAATGATCATCAAGTTGCAGTTTGGTTGTTAACTAAAGCTTTGTAGGAAAAATCCGCATACTATGTCTCGATTTCAAAAGACCCGGCATAGACTGAGGATGAGGACTGTCGACAGCGTCCTTGAGAACCTGCAAAAAGGATTGGAAGCTGTAAGTGCCCGCTGTGCAACTGTGGAAAAGGTTATTGAACGTACTCCAAAGGAGAGTGAGATGGATCCTCGCGACAAGTACTGGGTATTCAACAGAAAAGGTCATGGATACCGTAAGAGTGCACATCGACAACCTAAATGGACTCGACTCACAAATCGTGTGCCTCCTGCAAACTTTTAAATGGTGATTTAGAATACAATTGTTTTTTTATTTTGGTTGGTCTACTGTTTGTACATAATAAATATTTCTCTTATTTCTTTCTTTGCTGGGTCCATTTCCAAGAAATGTTACCATCTTTATCTGTAACTTTCTGTTTAGGCCCTTTCTTCATGAGTTCTCTTTGTAGATCCATTTCTAGTTTAACTTTAGCAAGTTCCATTTCACGGTTCATGCGCTGATCTAACTCCCGCAGCTGTTCCAATCGTTTTTGATTTAGCTCATCTTGATCATTGTCCTCTAACTGTTTACTCGCAAGACGACTGTCTTTCTCTAACTGCCGTCTTCGTAACCGGTTTTGGCGACGATTCACCATAGACTTGTCAGTGTCAAAATATTTGACTGCTGAAAACGATTTGGCTATAACTTTTGTTAGCAACAGGGAAACGTCCTCAAACTTTTATGCCAATATCAACTCACCCTCACTAACATCATTGACAAAAATAGTATGCTTTCCAGTACCGCCAAATATTAACTCATTTTGTAATCGTTCAATATTCTTTTGCTCCTGCGCAAGTTGTGTTCGAACATATCCTGAATCTTGTGTCTTCAATAACTTAACCGCGTCGTTGCTTAGTGCTTGTCCTTGATTCGTACGAACTTTATTTGCATTGTCATTCAACCTGGTCTTCATCATCTGATGATAATACTCATCTGGGTTACGTTCTTCGGCCTTCTTTTTCAACAACTGGAGCTGTGCTTGTTTGGCATGGTAATCGGCTGCACGAAGCTTGTAGTCTTTTTTCTTTTCAAGCAACCCCCATTTCTTGCGCTCCTCTGGCTGAGCACGTTCACGATGCTGTTTCTTTTGAATACTATGTTGTAATGCACCCATTTTATACGCTCTGTGTGGTGATAGATAGTTAAATAGAGAAGATCAACTGGGTTGAAATAAATCAAGTTTGAAAAAAAAAAATTCATTCTCCCAACTGCCTAAACCCTTATCCAACCTAAACGTGATTCAGATTAAGCCTTAATAGGTCTACTACTAATATCTAGTATGGAATATAACAATTTATGGTAGCTCAGCAAACCTAAGTAGTAAAAAGAGAATAAGGTAATTAGGGGCATATAAACTTCATGTTCTCATGAAAAGTAAATCGTGTGCAAATTACTCAGTCAATTTTATCTGGTAACGCGAGTTACATATCTTTTTGTTGCATCTTTAGTAATAAATTTGTTGCATCTTAGAGGACTAGGTGGGACAGGGAATCTCCCCTGAACGTACATGATAATTTTGAGATCCCTATTTCAATCACTTCCACCCACAAAATGCCCCAGCTCGTGGAAGTGCTGGGTCAGCGGATATCCGTTGAAGCTGTCTTGATGGTCGCTCTGACTGCTGTTATATTTGGGGTTATTATTCGTGAACTATTAATTTTAATATTTTGGAGATCAGTACTGATTTGGGTAGGCTTTTTTGTGTTTGTACTAGCCTTCACCATTGTCACAGTTTGGCTTCCTAGTAACTTCGCTACAAAAATTAAGGCCAGACGGAAACCAGTTAAAAACTTGTTAAGGGTTCAGGCGTTTGTTTCAACAAAGGCAAAATGGGCTCTGGAGGTCGCTGCACTAGAGGAGCGCACATTGGCAACAGTGCCTATTCATCCTGAATCGATATTGGTTTCTGAAGCAATTGAGAATTTAATTTCCAACATACTCAGAGACTTCATTCTTTCCTGGTTCAGAGAAATTTCATGTCATACCTTTTTTCCTTTAAACGTGGACTATGCAATGAGACAGGCTTGGATCAATCTCAGTACGAAAATGAAAAAAGTAGAATTGGCGGAAGTTCTTGTAACTAAAATGATGCCAATTATCACTGACCATTTCCGAAACTTCGTAAAAGCTGAAAGAGTTGTGCGTGAACGTTCCTTGGAAAGAGACTTAACCGATAATAAAGAGTTCCAGTATGCCGTTGCAAGTCAATATTGTCATGGACAACTACACCCTGCAATATCTTTGAAGCGCTATCAGTACGCAGATTATAGAAAGCGTTGGCTGATAAAACATGTTGATAAATTAGTTCCGTCCCTCCTAGGAAACTCATCCACTTCTAAAGTCGTGACCCATTTGTGTCGAGATATTTTGGCGTGTTCCCTTTTATTTCCAGTAGTCTCCATGCTTTCAGAATCAGACTTTTGGAACCAAATGCTAGTCAACATAGCAGGGCCAACCATGCAAGATCGCAGAAAGGTTGAAAAACTCATTCAGGCCTTAAGTGAGCATGCTACTGGGAATACAGCAGTTTCTCATGAAAGAGATGGCGCTAAAGGAAAACACAATTCCCTGAAGTTAAGTCCAAGTGCAGACCAAACTGAGCATGAAAAGTTTTTGCAAGAGATTTATAGATGTAAGTCTCTACCTGAAGCCAGGCAAACCAGATATTACATTTCTGTACAGTTACAACGAAGTAAGAAGCAAGGTACCAATCCGCATTATATTTCTCGTTTACAGCAATTGAAGCGGGCAGTCGATCGTCAAATCACCAAAATTTCAGATAATCAGTCGATTGGTGGTAAAGAAGGGGCAATTTCTCCTTCCAGTAGTCGGAATGAAAGCACAGTAAGCTTACCTGATCCTCGTGAAGAATATACTTTACAGCAGATATTAAGCGATCCTGCTTGTACATTATTCTTTATGGAATATATGGACCATCGCAGACGTATTTTGCTAGTCCAATTTTGGCTTACAGTCAACAGTTTGCGCAACCCTCTTGAAGAAGAAATAGATGAATATGATGAGCTTAACGATAACAAGGAAAACAGTGGCATGGATGGACCTAACTTTTCCAAAACAATCACCCATATGGTTCATGAAAACGATTTAGTTCAGATATACAAAACCTATTTTCATGGACATATGCCATACGTCACACTCGACGCAGAAGAAACTGTAGGGCGTTTTGTCAAGTCTCCTATCAGGTCATTTGGCTTGTATCGCAGAGCAAGGCGGGCGATCTTACAAACACAGAGCGTAGTGTACAGGGCTATGGAGGTCCGTGATCTAGTTCGATTTAAACGATCAGACCTCTTTTTAAAGTTTTTGGCATCTGATCGAAAACTGTCTTCTGTGGGGACTGGACCAAGTAAAAGGGCTGCAACAAGACACGATGTTGATTCATTGCAACTCGATAGCATAGAAGATGTTGAAACAGGAAAAGATAAAAAAAGTGTCGACACAATTCAAGCAATTGAAGCTGCATTCAACAAAATCATGGAAAACACAAATGGCCCAGTGAGGAACAATTCAACTACAGTAGAGAGCAGGCATTTTAGTAGCACCATAAAAAAAAGGGGTCACAAAAGATCGCAAAAGCTTTTTGAATCATCTGAAAATGAATTAAGTGAAATTGAAGACAATCAAGAAGAATTTGGCGAGTCTAAAAATGATCCAGACTTTCATTTGGCTGCACCAGGCGACTTGAGTTTAACTGAGACTATTAGAATGCTTTCTTCTGAAATTGATTTTCTTTATCAACAACAAGTCGTATTAGAGCCACTTATTCGCAAAGCTGAATTGACTGATAACGTGGGAAACCTGAGGATCTTGCGCAAATCCAAAATTAACCTCGAAAGAGAGATTCAACTTAAGGAATTACAAAGACAACAGTATATTGTACAAGAGAGTGATAACAGCTTGTATGGTAGGTCTAATATTCAAATCAGATCATGTATTAGTTCTTCGGATTCTGGTGGCCATTACATGCTATACCTAATCGAAGTAGAACGTCTTTCAACTGATGGAAGTGTTGCTGCGGGATGGGTAGTTTCTCGGCGATATAACCAATTTTTCCAGCTGCATCAGCACTTGCAACTGATGTTTCCTAGAGTACGGAAGTTGGCATTTCCAAAGAAGAGAGTTGTGATGAAATTCCAACACAAGTCTTTCATTGATTCCCGTAAGATTGCTCTACAAGTGTATCTAAGAGAAATCCTGACCATGCCAGAAGTCTGCCGAAGTCAAGGCTTTCGCTCCTTCCTTTCCTCCGAAACATTTTCAATTGACTCACAGTCTAATGGTAGCCACAGAGACTCATTTAGCTTAGAGTGTCATAATGATAATAAAGGGATCCAGAATGAAGATGAGTTGCGTCAAAGCATCACTACAGACACAGACGCTGAGGCTGAGCTGGATGAGACACGCCCCTTCATCCAGCCCATTTGTGACTTGTTTATCCAAGTATTTGGATTTAATCGAGGTAATAACTGGCTACGGGGTCGAGCAGTAATAGTTGTGGTTCAACAGATCCTTGGTGGAACAATCGAAAAGAAGATCAGAGAGACATTATCTAGTGTTACAAGTGAGGAGAATTTGACCAGCCTGGTCCAGAAGGTAACTGATGCCATCTGGCCCGAAGGAATAATGAAAAGTCCAGCAGTACCTAGAACGAATTCCGAAAAAATCAAGTGCAAACATGATGCTCGAGTTATTGTTCACGCTTTGGTTCGAGATGCCTCGATTAAAATTGTGGGTAGTTCAAGTGCACGATATGCTAGCACTCAATTTTTTGAAATGTTTCAAAATGAAATTCTGAACGCACATTTAGTATATACTCTTATGGACGTCTTGCTTGACGAACTATTTGATTTGTAGACATAATTGAAAATAAAGGTGCAGAATGCTGTCGATAATTTTCTATACACCTCTAAAGATTTGTTTTGTATTTAATTAGTTGGCATACTAAGAAGCTCGGGCAAGGGCACATTTGGGAGTTGTAGCTGCTATATATTGGAATTAACCTCCATAAAAACTCCCTAGCATTCAACAAAATGCTTCCCATACTGGATACTGAGCGCGTGGACGAGCTCAAACAAAAGAGTGGAGGCGATTTTGATGATTATCTTTTAACTTCTGTTCTCATCGGATTTATAACAAAGCAACATGTCATGATCTCTACAGAGGCTACGAGTTATGTTGCTAAGTCAATACAATCTGTAAGGCCCCTGGTTCATAACAGTATTCTGTACTAATAGTTGTTAGATTGGCTCCAATATTTTTGGGGTTGCAGACTCATTAGTTTATAATTGTCATGAGCTTACTACATGGAGTCACTTTGGCCATGCTTTGACTGAATCCGGAACAATCCCTGAACTTGTCGTCCTCAATAATTTGAATAAAACTGATCGAGATATACAGGCCCTACTATTAAGTGGACTAATCAAAAGACAATTTACTTTTGAGGACAAATTTTTTAAACTGCCGGACAGGTTTTTAGTTGTAATCGTATCTGACACAAAAAACGAAGATCGATTTCAACTATTATATTATCTGGTAAGACAACCTACATATGTTAAGGAATCACATTTTAACGTATATTTTAGAAGGACTATTTATTCTTCAGACACCATCATGAAATCGACCTTGATATTGACACACTATCTGTCATGTCACAAATCCAATCGCTGGAACGAAAGATCCCGCCAAAATGCATACATACTCTTATTTCAATTCAAGAGCTAGAAGAGTTATCCGAAAAAATGAGTAAAGTGGTCATTGTTCCTGAGATAAAAGTGTACATGCAAGATATTGTGGTTTTTCTTCGAACTCATCGACTAGTCAGAAAAGGCGTATCACCCAAGGCTGTTAAGGATTTTGATCGCCTGCTGCGTACCTTTTGCGTGCTTCATGGTACGCTATACGCGACCCCTTCGTTGGTAGCTTTGGCAGCTCGTAAAATTTTTCCTCTTAAACTAGAAATCTGCATTCCTCAAGACGAGCCAACACTACATTATGGCAGCGATATCAAGTTGTTATCAAAATGGGTTTCAAAATGGGACCAGGAAATGGTCATTGACGACGTGTTAAACAATGTAATGGCGCCTTTATGATTTTACATTTTATCCCAAATGAAATTAGAGATGAAGAAATTACTGTACTGCTTGTCTAGAGAAAGAGTATAAAGGTTGTTGTAAGTGGAGGACTGAATCAAGGCTTTAGTGTGGGATTCAGGTCTAGCTCCGTCAAAAGAAACCCCCAAGGACCGAAATACCTTAAGCTTTAATCTAAAAGATTATGTCAGTTCTGTGTATGAAAACAACTAAAAGCAAGTACTTACAGTGTCGAATCTTCGACATCCGAAGTGGCAGTATCGAGTACATCTTCTTCTATTAGCTCTTCTAGCTCGCGTTTAAGTTTTATCAATCCTGCACTATTATGATCATTTGTGGATTCTAGTTCGTTGATGGCTTTTGCCAAAGCAAACTTTTCACGGTCCAATTGGTGAATAAGGTCAACGTGATCCCCATTACTTGGAGAGTTTTGCATGGATTCAACCGAAGATTTGGCCAATTCCAGTTTGCGGGAAAGATCTAACTCGTTAGACAGTTCAACGTTTTTTCAACAGCTATCTACATACTTTGTAGGACCTTACGAGAATCATCAATCTTAGATTGCCGAAGTCCTGTTAAATTTTTCAAGCTATTACCGATTCTATCAAATGTGCGTAAATCCTCATCAATCATGAAACTATCCTTAGTGGATTTGAGTAAATACGAATAATCTCCATCTTCTTCTGGGTGAGCCATGCTGAAAATTTGAATATAAACTAGGATAAGATATTGTAGATTGAGTGTTGAGAAATGAAGGAATAGTCGCGAGATTGAAGGTAAATAAACGAAAATGGGATATTCGTTGCCACGACAACCAAATTAGGGTAACTAGAACATTAAACTTCACTGAATTTCATGATATTTCAACATCCTTTAGAAATTATTCACACTATAACAATACCTGAACAACCATGAGCTCAGAAAACGTGCAAGAAACTTCTTCTCAGGAGCCTCATAAGGTTCCTATTTGGATGCTATCTCCATCTGAAGAAAAGGCTTTACTCAAAGAACATCAAATCTGGGCAGAGAAGCAATGCGAATCTCAATATGATGGTAACTACACAGCACCAATCTAAATTTTTTCTTTTTATATTACTTTCTAATGTTTTTTGAAAATACTAGCATTCGCTATTTGCTGCAAAACATATCCTTGGGCATTCCCTTTGAAGTGTAATGCACCCAAGGAAGCCTTAGTTAATTGTGTTGGTGAAAAAGGATCCCCTGCCATGTTCCAGAAATTGCGGGATGAATATATTGACAAGAAGATTGCTGCGAAGAAAGCTGAAGAGTCCGAGAACTAAAGGTCTCTTTCCTACCTGTATCTTATTTACTATGTACATAATAATTTTATTTTCTCATCTCCCGTGTGGCTCTTATTATGTATTAAAATTTCTCTTGATATCACCTACGGTATTAATACAAATATGAGGATTTTATTTTGGGTGCAGGGTCCAAGTCAATGAAATCAATCAGGATTCTTTTTTCGTCGTTTGATTGCAATGATTTCAGAGTACTGCAAATAGCAAAGGCCGCGATGTATTTAGACACAGGTTGGGACCAAACTCAAATGTATGGCATCATTAGGTGCCTACTTCCCTTTGATACAACCGGCCCTAAAGAGAAGAGAAAATATAACAGGAAAACAGAAATTTCAGGTCTGAGCTATTCTTGAAATTCAAGAATGTGTTAAATAAAATAGCAAGCAAATAGGGAGCAAATAGCGTGGTGCCTATCGTAGTGCGTTTTAGGAATGATCTTACTGTGGGTACAAACACGAAAGCTATCAAGTATTCTCATCACTCAAGAACATATTAACTTCGCTTGGCCAAGTTCCAATGATCAAACCTACTTTATTTTATACTTATAGGGTATAGGGTTCTCTAGGTTCCAAAATGATCCCTGTAAATAAAGTTGCTACTTGTCAATTGCTTTGTACTTCGCTCTGTGTATATAAAGTGACTTATACATGCCTCTTTCTTGCTCAAATCCATTTCATTATTTCATTTTATTCAATTACTATCAGTTATATATAGTTAATTGAATGTTATATTACCATGAGTAACTTGATCAAAAATATGAACTCTAGTTCAAAATCTGATGGCTCTGAACCGGCACAAATTAATAATATATCTTTTGCCAAAGACAATCCCCAGTCAAGCGAGAATCAGTTAAGCCTGACAAAAGGATCCAAAAATAGTGGTACTAAAACGTTCCCATCCACATTGAGTTATGAAAAAGCTGGACACATTAGTCAAGAATCTACTCATACCAAGGATAGCTCTCATGAAGGTTCATCTGATTGCTCTGACCAAAGCCAGGAAGCAGAATGTCATGAAAGTACTATAGGTATGCCGCGGACTGAAGATATAAATTCTCAAACGGAGCAAAATCCAAAATCTTCCCACAAGCATTCACTAAGCTCTTCCGCTTCTGTTGTTGGTGACAAAGCTAAGCCCTGCACCACGCCTAGTCTCGCAAATAATTTCAATATGTCATCTAGGGGAAATTCTAATAAGAGAGACTCAGAATCAACTAAAGAGCTTAAAGACTTACCAGGGAGTCATCCAATTGAGAAGGAAGCGTTTATTGAAGCTTACAAGGCCGGGAACACTGATGTAAATGAACATTCAGAGCGTCAAGACAAAAAAACCGGGGGGATTATGAATAAGATAAAAACCAAGTTACATCTGAAAAAGAAAAAAGAAAAAGAAAAAAAAACAAATTCAGCTTCATCAACTAGTTCAAACTCTGATTCCGATATAGCGTCCTCCTCGGATAGAGAAGAGAATGACGCATATAAGGATAAGTAAGTTAATAATTCGAGAATCATGAGTGTGCAATTCTAACACTAGACATAAAGGCCAACTCCCAATACACTAGTTCAACACAAGAAATCTTTTGACACTTCTTCCACAAGTGCAGCAGCTTCAAAAGGTATTGATTCCCGCGGACGAAAGGTGGGCAATAATAAATCTGATGAACTTACGGAGAAATCAGATAAGCAGAATCTGAAGGGCAATACATCTATTTCAGAGACTGAAGGAGCTATTCCTTGTACCAATATCACAATGGCTGAACATGCATCTATTTCCACCTCTGAAAGTGCAACCTTCAAATCAGCTCCAGCTAGTCCTAGTACAATTTCAAAAAAACAGGATAAGCATACATCTGGAGGTTTCTCTTTCCAGGAATCTACATCCAACAGCCATATTGAAAATAAAAGCGCCATATCTGAAAAAGAAGGTGATGTATTGACTAACTCCCCTGATATATCACAAGTTACTTCAGAAAACTCATGTGCAGAAAAGGGCGGACACAGCACTAATGAAGTCAACAATTCAAACGATTCACAAAAGGGTAATGAGACAGAAGAGACAACTGAATCTGCGATTGACAAATATATAACTCCTGCTATTACTGGAACGCTGTCAATGTGCTCTGCTGCTTACGAAAAGGTATATGGTGGATTTGCTGAGAAGACTGAAGTAGACAGACAAGCATCGGACATTGCAGTACCAAAACCAAATGTTATAACTGGCCCATCAGGAACTACATACTTAGGAGCTCCTCCTTCAAAAGTAGTTGAAGTTGCAGAAAATATGAACAGCCCTTCAATCGCAGTCGCAAATAAAGATCTGCGCAATTCTGAGGAGAAATTTTCGCAAAAAACAGATTTGCCTAAGCCAGGAAAAGACACAAACTCTAATCCTTCTAATAGTTAAGATATTTCAGGTTATAGACTTGAAAACGATGTAACTGCCGCTTACTAGCAGGTTCTCAGCATTATAACCTAATTATATTGACATCACCAAATTCCGTTGGGTCAGGGTCCAATGACTTCATTGAATTTAACAAAAGGCGCAGGTACCTTCATACGACCCAAGAAGCCATCATGCTATATTTCATCAAATTGATCAGATATATTTTCATGTAAAAGGAAACCGACCTTCCCTAACTTTAGAAAAAATCTTTTGTTTTGAATTCCTGTCAATGTTATAGGCCATATGGAGCAGGAACTACATGCTGTATATTCCTTCTGTAAAAAATTAC
Source organism: Geotrichum klebahnii (assembly GCA_030570935.1). Lineage (NCBI taxonomy): Eukaryota > Fungi > Ascomycota > Dipodascomycetes > Dipodascales > Dipodascaceae > Geotrichum > Geotrichum klebahnii. The sequence goes on from JAJLWW010000124.1 coordinate 54,850, forward strand.
TAGAATATAAATATTTGGCATATATTTGGGCTAATGGTTTGCATTGGATGCCCTCGTTGCTCAAGGGAGGCAAACAAAATCTGACGATATACTGCTTTGCCTCTCAATTCAAGTGAAATATAACGTCTTAAATGCCACCTCATAAATCACACAGCCTCTAATCGGTTTAACTGGGATGAAATATATTATACTGAACAGCATAACCCAATGCTAGTACCCAGAATCGTCGATGCCATTATAAATGCCTTCGTCTGACTTCAGTTGAGTTTGTTGAAGGAGGAGAATTCAAATAGTTTGTGAATCCCAAAAAAAAAAAAGGCGCAACGGAGCATGCATGTGCTGACGTAATAATAGTTTGATAAGCTCACTGCCTCTACACTTTTCTGGTGCAAATTAACCAGCCGAAAATTATACATCTATTGCACTCTCTTTCTCTTATTCACTTTCTTTCTCTCTTACCTCTCCACTTCATATTATAAACTCAGAGAGTACAGTTCTTGACTCTGTAATTCTAAACATTGTACGGTATATCATACACTTTCAGTGTTTTGTGCTTGACCACTATTAGCACTGTAAACATATCTGTTACTTCACCCCGCAAACTTCTGAGCCGACGATGGCGAAAACACAGCGAGCTGGTAAACGAGGCCAGGATAAGAAACAGCCGCCGCCTAAGAGAAGTGCTGTTCAAAAAGCAACCTTTGATATTGCGAAGAAGAAGGAAGTTGGTGTATCTGATTTGACGTTACTAAGTAAGGTTTCAGATGAAGCGATAAACGAAAACCTGAAAAAGAGATTTGAGAATGGAATTATCTATGTAAGTTAAACTCACACACTTGAGCTGAACCAAATTCACTAACTGATTTGAATAGACTTATATTGGCCATGTGGTAAGGATCTAACTCGCTCTTTTTTAATGTTTCAAACTAATTATGTAGCTTATTTCTGTAAATCCTTTTCGCGATCTCGGAATTTATACAGATGAAGTTTTGAATTCATACAAAAATAAAAACAGACTAGAGGTATACTATTGTTTTTGTTTTCTTCAATTAAACCAAGCTAATTGATCATAGGTTCCACCTCATGTTTTTGCGGTAGCAGAATCCATGTACTACAACATGAAGTCTTACCAAGAGAATCAGTGTGTGATTATTTCTGGAGAGTCTGGTGCTGGAAAAACTGAAGCCGCCAAACGAATTATGCAATATATTGCTTCTGTGTCTGGAGAATCATCTTCTAACATTCAAAAGATCAAAGACATGGTTTTGGCTACTAATCCTCTTCTTGAGTCTTTTGGGTGCGCAAAAACCCTACGAAATAACAATTCCTCTCGCCATGGAAAATATCTCCAAATTCAATTCAACCGGCAGGGAGAGCCTATTGGTGCGAATATTACAAATTATCTACTTGAAAAGGCCCGTGTTGTTGGCCAGATCCAAAATGAGCGCAATTTCCATATCTTTTATCAATTTACCAAAGGCGCATCACAAGCACAAAGGGATACTTATGGAATTCAAACTCCTGATAATTACAGTTATACCAGAGACAGTAAATGTACTAGCGTGGAAGGAATTGACGATATTGCTGATTTCAGAGAGACTATTAAAGCAATGGAAATTATCGGTCTTCATCAAAGCGAACAAGATCAAATTTTACGACTACTCGCTTCAATTCTTTGGATTGGAAATGTTGAATTCAGTGAAAATGATCAAGAACAGGCTTCTATTAAAGATTTATCAGTTCCTAACTTCATTGCCTATCTTCTGGATGTTGATGCTGCTGCCCTTGAAAAGGCTTTGACCCAGCGAATCGTGGAAACATCTCGAGGAGGTCGACGTGGATCTGTTTATGAAGTGCCTCTTAATGCTGTTCAGGCCAAATCAGTTCGTGATGCTCTAGCAAAAGCAATTTATAACAATCTATTTGATTGGATTGTCGAAAGAGTGAATAAATCTTTGGAAGCCACAGAAAATAAAGACAAGACAATTGGAATTTTAGACATCTATGGGTTTGAAATATTTGAAAACAACAGTTTTGAACAAATCTGTATCAACTACGTCAATGAAAAGTTGCAACAAATTTTTATCCAGTTGACACTGAAAACCGAGCAAGAGGAGTATGTGCGAGAACAAATCACTTGGACTCCAATCAAGTACTTTAACAACAAAATTGTATGTGATTTGATTGAGGAAAAAAGACCCCCAGGTATTTTTGCAGCTCTCAATGACGCATGTGCTACTGCGCACGCAGACGTTTATGCGGCAGACCAAAGTTTTTCCCAACGATTGGGTCTAGTATCCAGTAATCCTCACTTTGAACAGCGTCAGAATAAATTTTTAATCAAGCATTATGCTGGCGATGTCTATTATGATATCAATGGTATGACTGAAAAGAACAAAGATCAGCTATTAAAAGATCTACTTGTGTTGTTATCCAATTCTGGTAATACTTTTTTGACTTCTCTATTCCCTGAGCAAGTTGATACAAATTCAAGGCGACGCCCACCTACTGCAAGTGATAAAATCAAACTATCTGCTAATGATCTTATGCACACTTTGTCTCTAGCTCAACCCTCGTATATTCGAACAATCAAGCCTAATCAGACAAAAATTCCCACAGATTTTGACAGCAAAATGGTTCTCCATCAAGTCAAGTACCTGGGTCTTCATGAAAATGTTCGTATTCGACGTGCTGGTTTTGCTTATCGCCAAACTTATGAAAAATTTACTGAACGATTTTATTTGCTTTCTGGAAAAACTTCATATGCTGGTGATTTCATTTGGAAGGGAGACTCACGAAGTGCAACGGTTGAAATATTAAAAGACTCTGCTATTCCGACTACTGAGTATCAGTTGGGAACAACCAAAGTTTTCATTAAGACGCCAGAAACCCTATTTGCTTTGGAGCATATGAGGGATATGTACTGGCATAACATGGCCGCCAGAATTCAGCGAGCATGGAGGCGTCACTTGAAGTACAAAGCAGACTGTGCTATTAAGATCCAGCGAGCATGGCGCGCTATCAAAGGTGGTAAACAATTTGTAGAGCTGCGTGATCAGGGTCATCGAGTATTAAACGGACGGAAAGAGCGTCGTCGCATGTCTCTGAATGGGTATAGGAGATTTCTGGGAGACTATCTGGCGTGCAATGATCCTAAAAGTGCTGGTGGATTTTTGGCTCGCGCAGTTGGGCTTAATGAAAAAGTTGTTTTTTCGATGAATGGTGAGGTTCTCATTTCAAAATTTGGCCGATCTAGTAGTCGAGTTCCTAGAAAATTCATTCTTACAAGCACAAAGTTTTTTATTGTTGCTGAGCAAATTATCAATCATCAATTGATCTTTGTTGTTGAGAATACTGTTCCTGTATCAGCAATTAAGTACGTTGCGATGTCAAATCTCCGTGATGATTGGGTTGCACTTTCGATTCAATCTGCTTCTCACCCTGATCCATTCATTTGGTGCGTATTCAAAACTGAGTTAGTCACTATGCTCAGTAAACTTCGACGTGGATTAGACATACGGATTGGGCCTACTATCCAGTACTACAAAAAGCCTGGCAAGTTGACGACAGTGAAATTTCAGAAAGACACCAATATTCACCAAGATGATTATTATAAAAGTGGAACTGTTCATGTTCCACCTGGAATGCCCCCTAATTCGGTTTCGGACCCCACCCCCAAAAAGCCCAGCAGTGCATCTACTCCTCGTGCCCGACCTCGTCCTCAGGCCCGACTTGCGGCCTCTCAGACTCGAAGAATTCCTCCCGCTCCACCTGCAGCTCAACCTCTTCCCAGTGGTCAGAAGCCTATATCTTCATATGAGCGTCCAACTCAACAGCAAATACGTGTGCCTGCTACTGCTCCCATTTCCGGTACTTCGGCTGCGGTTGCGGCAGCTACTTCAGCTTATAATCCACACCCGCAAAATACAGCTTCTGTGCCAGCTCGCCGTCCCATATCACATCAGCCTCCTACTAGACGACCTGTGTCTACTATTAAGCCGGCACCTCCGCCACCTCCTCCTGCTCCCCCTCAAGCACCTGCTGAGCCAACATACAAAGCTCTTTATGACTTTTTCAGTAACGAGCCAAATCAGCTTTCTATTAATCAAGGCGAAATTGTACTTATGATGAAGAAAGGTGAGGATGGGTGGTGTCTTGCCAAACGCAAAGATGGCTCTGCAGAAGGCTGGACTCCTTTTACCTACCTGGAAGAAGTAAAGATTGTTACTGCAATTTCCCCACCACCTCCTCCGAGTATGCGACCAACGAAAAATGCTCTTGCCCCTACTGTAAAGAGCAAACCAACTTCCCTTCAAAGCAGAGCTACTACTCCTATGTCCCAGGAAAGTGGATCGGCATCTCCTCAGCCAAGTTTAGGTTCTGGTCTTGCTGAAGCATTGAAGCAAAAAAACCAAGCAAATAACTCTTTAGCAGGAGGCCTGGCTAACGCACTTAAAGCTAGAACTGGTCGTCGAGATAGCGATGACTCAGATGACGACTGGTAGAATAGTTACAAAATGTAATCTCATGTCGTGAATGGAATGGATATTTGAAATTTTTTAAATAGTATATATATGTATATCTATGTATTAATATATATAAAAGCAACGTCGAGATCCTCTACGTTGACAAAAGTTAGGAAGGAAATCAATAATCCAAAGCCTTGGCCTTCTCAAGCCAAACTTCAAGAGGAGTCGATGACTCAATTGAACTATCAGTTATACCGTTGATCACAACAGTAGGGCTGACATGAATGCTATTTTGTCTAGCTTGCTTAATAAAGTACTTGACATTAACAGCGATGGCGTTACCCTTATTAAGAGGCACATCAGAAGGAGGGACAGAAACAAGTTTCAAGAACTCTTCTGTGTTGATACCTACTGATCGGTGAGCAAGTTCAGCAAGACGTTGATAAGTCTCAGGACGAGTCTCATTATACAAAGGCTCGTCGTAATAAGAAGGAGATTCTTCGAAAAGAGCGTCAGAAAACTCCCAAAACTTCTCTGGGGCAATCAATCCAACAGCGATAGCAGCCTCGTGAACAAGGGTGGAAGCAGGATGCCAGGGCTGAATCTGATGACGGAAGATGAATTGAAATTTATTTGGATAATTAGATTCAATAGCAGGGATAATTGAGGTTCTTAAGGCCTTGTAAATCTTTGCACTGTAAGGGCACACCTAGGATTAAAAGTTAGCAATCATTAACATTCTTGGGTTAGTTGGGAGGGAAAGTTTGACTTACATAGTCCAAGTAGATTTCAATAGTGTTAGCACCAATGGTACCGAGTCTTTGAGCAACGTATTTCGGGGGAAGAGCCATGGTTAGAAGAGAAAAGAGTTGATTTGACAGTTGTGTGGTTGAGGAAAGGATAAAAATGCAAAGAGATATAATTCATTATTTATACATAGAGTTATTTGGACCGGTATTTAAGAAATTGCAAAAAAATAATTGTCATATACCATATGCTGATTATTTGACTTTTCCAATTTTTGCTTCATCTCTTCATCCATATTCTGCTATAACTATAACCACAATGAGCTGAGATCATTATAAATCTATCTAGAATAGTTGTTCAAACGATTCCCGTTGGTGATGGCAGCCAAGCTTTCATTCCGTTGTGGCTTGGGAACATACCAGCAAACCCCGACTTAAGTATTGTAGAGGAGGCGAGACTCTCCAGACATGTAAATATACTAGTAAGCATGGAATGTAATCGGAAGTTCACTCACGATATAATCCACAATGTCATCAATGGCGGTCTGGATCTTTCTCAAAGAGTTTTAATTTGGCCCTGAATTTGAAATCATAATAACTTTGTCTTCCACTCTTGTGATGTGGGCGGCCCACTGTTTATTTCTTAATTTTTGGGTTTTATTAAATTTTTTCCATCACTGCATCAGTGCTTTTTGTTATCAGGCCTAATATTTTTGGATTTTTATTTTCAACTTTGATTTCCAACCGTTTTCAAGTCTTCCAGGCCTGGACTTGTATTTATTTTTATTTCATATATTATTCTTCTCTTCGAACCTGGCATTGACTCTCATTGAAATACAGTAAATATCTTGGTCTATCTTTCCTTTGTTACAAGCCTCAGACTAGGGAATTCGCTATCTACCATACTAGATATCATTATGGATATTTTGGCAAACCTCTCATAATCCATGCCTCTTTCAGGCAATATCAAAAATTGGTATCAAGCACTGCCGTTTATAATTAGTTGACTTTGCGAGTTATGAGTTTTATTGGCAGTCAAGCAGTCGATAAACTTACCAACGTTTGAACCCCTATTGTTCTTCATAAGAATAATTAGATATTTCGGTATTAACGAGGTCGAATGTTATCGATATGTAGAGATTCCCATCACACAAGGCTTTCGGTTATCAAACTTCTGTGTGGTATTGATTTTCCCTAGCTTACCCGGTTGCCGTGCAAATGTGTCATGAATAAAAAAAAATAAAAAAAAGGCACAGATGACAAAAAGTTGAACAAAACCCATCGAAAGATTGCATTGAAGAAGATAACTGAGAGTGAAAATGGAGCAGAAGCCAGTTAAAGTGATTGTCTCAAACCCCCGAAAGCTGACTGCCAGTGAAGGTGCAAAGAGAGCCGCCAAACTTAGGTCTCAGTCCAATGATATGGTTTCCATCGGACGACCTGATTTAGAGGAGTCATCAGAGAGTGTACCTCGGGCAGAAAGCAATTCTGGACAGCAGAATACTGTAAATGAGAATGGTACCGATAGAAAAAAATGGACGCCTATAACTTGGCAAGATTGTCCTATTAAGCAGGATGTTGTTTACGACGACTATAGCAAGGTTGAAACCGCACTTGAAAAATTAGAGTCCTTACCCCCTCTAGTTCATCCTATGGAGATTGAAAAGCTCAAATCCAAGCTGAAGGCTGCTGCTGAAGGTAAAGCGTTTTTGATCCAGGGTGGTGATTGTGCGGAACTCTTTGACTACTGCACTCAAGATAATATTGAATCCAAGTTGAAAGTTTTGTTACAGATGTCTTTGGTCCTGATTTGGGGAATCAAGCTTCCTGTTGTACGTATTGGTAGAATGGCTGGCCAGTACGCTAAACCTCGATCCAATTTGACGGAAGTAGTTAATGGGAAAGAAATTCCCTCCTTTCGGGGAGATAACATTAATGGTTTTGACGAAGCTGATCGCACACCAGATCCCTCGCGATTGGTAAGTTCTTATTTCCATTCTGCGGCTACCCTAAATTTTATTCGGGGCTCGCTACAGAATGGACTCGCGGATTTACGACACCCTAATGACTGGGATTTGTCTCACGTTAGAAAGGATAGTGTTAGACAAAGATACCAAGAAATTGTAACTCGGATCATTGAAGGCTTAGAGTTTATGAAGACAGTTGGAGCTGATGGTTCAACTGATATTACTTCTATTGACTTTTATACCTCTCATGAGGCCCTACTCTTGGAGTATGAGCAAAGTTTGACTAGACTTCTTCAAGACCCCACCAGCCCAACTAAAGAAAAGAAATGGTACAATACTTCTGCCCATTTCATCTGGATTGGAGATAGGACCAGGCAACTTGACTATGCTCACGTCGAATTCTTTCGAGGAGTTTCAAACCCTATTGGAATCAAGGTCGGTCCTACAATGGAAGCAGATGAGCTTGTGCGTCTTCTGGACATTGTTGACCCTAATTTTGAGACTGGCCGTGTAACTCTGATTTCAAGATATGGAGCCAATAAAATTCAAGCGTTGCTTCCGCCTCATATTCAGGCTGTTAAGAAGTCAGGGCACAAGGTTGTTTGGGTCTCGGATCCATGCCATGGTAATACAAAAACTTCGCCCGTGACCAAGGTCAAGACCAGGTATTTTGATGATATTATTACAGAAACAAGATTTGCATTACAAATCCATCAGGAAAATGATAATACTTTAAATGGTGTCCACCTGGAGTTGACTGGTGATGCTGTGACCGAATGTATTGGTGGTTCACAAGCATTAGAAGATGAAGACCTAGTCATCCGTTATGACACTGTTTGTGATCCCCGACTAAGTGTTTCTCAATCTTTGGATGTTGCTTTTTTGATTGCCGATTGGTACCGAGGTAACTCAAAAACTGAAGTGTAAAGTATACGTTGAGAATTAATCTCTATGAACTGTAATTAAAAAAAATCTCTCTCTTTGTTAGCACGATTCCACTATATTGAGCTTTGATAGTATATCATTATTTACCTAAAAACGTCGAATCAATATATTCAGATGTTTTTACTGAGCTGGTCTACTTAAAATTAATAGGTGCCTGTAATATCATCAGTAAACCAATTGAAACCTGCATCTAAATGAGGTTCTTTTGTCCCTACATTTTTAAATCAGTGAATTGAGATAAATACTGAGAAAAGTAGAAGGGATTGAGCTGTGAATATCATGTCTACTCACAAAGTTTTCATCCATCATTACAAACTATAACAAGGTACAATTCAGATGTCCCGTTTACTCATACAAATGATAGGTATAGTGAAATACGACCTACACAGTGACCAATTTTGTAATCATATTTTTTTTCAAGCGACAGTCAATAAAGCAAGCCTCTAGATATATAGATATATTATTGAGAACAATTCGATAAATTCAGGTTTAATTTTACCTCTAGATCCAAACAGAGTGGCTACCATTCAAATGAAAACATCATTTTGCGTTTTGGTCTTCGTTTCCAGGGAAGCAACCTCACAATATGTAGTTTACGAATCATCCTGTCTAACCGTTTTAGAGATTGTGAAAACTTAATTAGCCGGTCAGTAAAGCTAGGCTGAAAGCTTGAAGGCCCTGATATACCATATAATCTAGCCATCTCAATAGTTAGAAAATATAACATGGGGGCCATTCCGTTGTGTTTCCTTCCTAAGAAAATGCCCCATGGAGACTTTTGTGAAATCACAGAGGAGGGCGCTCCAGAAATAAATTCATTCAAAATCCGTTTTCTTAATCTAGTCATAATTTGATATTTTCTTTCACCTATCTCATTAAGGTCCTGAGGCAAGACTGAGTTGCGACCTCTTTTAGTCATTTTCTTAGTGTTTGGGTAGTATTTGGTATTTCTTTTCCACGCTCGTCGCATTTTTCGAGGTCCCTTTACAATAAATTTCTTTCTGCGGCCAGATAACCTACGCAAAATATTTCTAAAAGTTCTTCCTTTACTACGTCGAGGAATAGGAGGTGAGAATGGGCCCATCATGAGTATCAAGCACTACTCCAATTCAATTCAAGATCTAAAATTTAATGAGCCAACTGTTAACATGAGTAACAAAATTAAATACTTCCCCAAAATACTTGAAGAGCTAAAAAAAAAAAATCCCAATTTATTTAGTTAAGAGTAAGGAACCAAAGGAACCAAAGTGGACGAAATGAACACAAAAATATTCAGCAAGTAAGTGTAAATGTAAAACGAAGAAGGTAAAGAAGAAAGAAGAGAGAATTAAATTTGGTTTATTTATGGGATGACGTGGGTTAGGCTTCTAGAACAAAATATTGGGAGCAAAAGAGAAATAATCATATACGACTTCCAGTCATCTGTTGTCGTGCTTGAGCCCGACATGAAAAAAGTCAAGTTTTTGTCAAAACACTGAACTCGTCTCAAAAAGTACTTCACTTCTGCTTATGAACATTTGGAATCTTTTTCAGGGATATAAACAGTATATCCGCGGTTGTATTGCTTTGTATATTTGACGGCTTTCTATAACAGATGAGGTATCCCTTTCATCGCTGTCCATTACTTATATCTATATGACCTTAGTCGGGCGAATCTTGACAGTTTTTCTGGTTCCTATTATCTTCTTGTTTATGGTATCGCTGAAATTTAAGCTTCCGCACCCAAACATTGCTCACCGTCTGATGCCTGCTCTTACTGAAAATCGTCAGAGTATTCTCAATGAAATCTCAGCATTGGATGCATATAAAGACAAAGCGTACTCTTTAGTTCGTCGAAGGTACGCTTTGTTTTCAAAGATGCCATTACATCATCGTCAACTTGCAACAGAAGTCGGTTATATTGACCGGCTGCGATTAATTGAAACAAAAATTACAAGCAATTCCTTGATACTGAATGAACTAGCGAGATTTGCAAGAAAAAAATACTCCATAAAGGATTATGAGCTTCGTGGTGCCAGACCTGTCCCTAACAGTCATGTCATTGAACTTTTGCATCATTTTGTGCGCGACTGGTCTCAAGAGCTTTCGACAGAACGGGATGAGTTATTCAAACCTCTGATCGGACGTTTAGCCCGAGAATTCCCCTTTGAAACTAGATCTTATAAGCGTGTTCTCGTTCCTGGTTCTGGATTATCTCGAGCAGCCTATGAAATTAGCTGTATGGGATTTCAAACCAAAGCACTAGAGTACTCTCACTTAATGGATATTGGAGCGCAGTTTATTTTCGAGCTAGAAAGCAATCTAGGAGGTGCGTCTCAGTTTGAATTATTTCCATACGTGCATGACTTTTCTCACCAAGCCTCGGGGCAATATCAACTTCGTGGGGTCATTTCACCCAATCTAAGGGATCTCAAAAAGCCTCCTAATTTGAACCTTAGCTTTGGTGATTTTACAGAGCTTGTCGTCACTGAGCCTGAGAATTATGATGCAATTGTCACGTTGTTCTTACTTGACACGGCTGAAAATGCTTTACAGTATATAGAAGCGATTCAATTACTTTTGAAACCTGGAGGGATTTGGATTAATTATGGTCCTTTGAAATGGGGCACTGCTCCACAAGTTGAGTTTACATTAGAGGAGTTAGAATTGGTTATATCAAAATTTGATTTTACCATAGAAGAAAGGTTTGCTGGTACTAACGAGTATAATGGAGATAACTTGTCTCTTTGGCAAGGTTTGTATAAACTTCGAGGTTGGATTGCACGGAAGAATATTTAGCTTCTTTCGGTGCCAAATTTCGTTTTTAGTTAAGTTCTTTCTTTTATTTGTATCATATTTATGTTGTATAATGCTTGATGTCTTTTTTAAATTAATTGATATATAATTGTTTTCATGTTATGTCTCACGCCTAGAATTATCAGGTATTCTGATATTCACTTTGAGTAGAGCTTTGAGTATTACTTTGATATTTAAATGCTCAATTTATTTTGGAAGTTAGTGATTCAGTATTCTTTTTAAAAAATTTAATTAACTTTTATTTTCTTTACTCAACCACATAAATTTGATAGAAAAATAATTAAAAGACACATTAATTTCTTTGTTATCAATATGACGGCATGTGTCACAAACTCCCTTGAATCTGCAGGTTCAAAATGAGCAATCTAGATTCCAAAATAAAATAACTCGGCTTATATTAAGCGCTGGTTCCTGAACTGAAGTTTATATATTTTATGCTGGCTCCCTTTCATTAATCAGCTATCCTAGGTCGCATAAATGCAATAAGATTAGTTGTCGATTCTGCTATAACCATGGGTTGACCTTTTAATTTCAGTAAAGTATGTTCCCAAAAAATGTTTTGTACTTGACATTAAGGAACTTGATTAAAATTAAGTCTTATTTTAAAATAGAAGTTTTGGTCTTTTGCAGTTGAGAAATCAAAATTAATAGAATTATTCAGAGTTTTCACTTCAGTGTATGTGAACAGGTGAACAGGTTCACAAAAAATATAAAAAGACATCAATGTCTGAACTCGATTTATTATTTTTTTTCTCCTCATACTCGTCAGTTTGTGAATCCATTTACTTACAGTTTGATTATTTCGTCCGCTCCTTTGCACAAATTTCTATAACAATTCAATTCACTTTTTCACGTCTTACTCTTTTCAATTCTAATAATTCCAAAATGGTTTCCCGAAAGGTTTCTGCTCTTGCCCTCATGGCTGCCGCTGCCTCTGCTGCTCCCAGCGATAACTTGCACGTTTTGCAAGCTCGTCAGGGAGCCATTATCGATGGCTTCCACTCCGGTATGACTAACTTCCGTCAAACTGTTGACACTCTTACCCATCAGCTTACAACCAATGGTGGACATGCTGGTGCCGACATCCTTGGAACCGTTTTGACTGGTATTGATGCCCAAATTGATAATGTTGGTGGTACCATTGCCACCGCCCTTGCTCCCTTTACTGGAGGTCTATCTTTGGCTGTTGGAAACTTCTTGCTTGGACCTTTTGTCCAATCCGTTACCAACGGTGCGGAAGTTGCTATTGGTAACATTGTTGGCGGAGCCGCTGATCTCGTTGCCGCTCCCGTCAGAATGGCATTTTCCCACTCTCTGAGCAACCTCGCTGCCCAGGCTAAGCAGTACAACATTGACACCACTCGTCTTGAGGCTGCCAATAATAAACTCAGAGCAACATTTGCCTAATCTGCTTGTGCTGTTAGATAAGTTCTATCTCAGGTCTTGTCAAATTATTACCTAAGTGATTTTTTTTATTCTGAATAAATTTTTTTTTCAATTTGGTCAAGGTATTCGAGTAGTAAAGTATAATACAAGAAAAAAAAAAAGTCTTACTTTGGTGGCATGAAAAAATTATTACTAAGAGGAATAACATAACATAATTTAGTAGCGATGATAATGATAATGCCATTCGATTTAAATGAAAATAATACGTATGAAGAGAATGGTCCCTTAATATTTTCATATGCTATGTTGGAGTTGAGACAGTTCGTCGACAAGCTGTTGAAAATGTTGTGCCCATCTATCCAATGAAGCCTTGTACGCGTGAGTCCTCCTTTTAGGATCTATGGTCTTAGCCTGAACTCTATAAATACCCATGACTGGTCTATGATCACTGACACGGACAGTCAATGATGTGTATGTTAAGGGAGTAATACGCATTCCACCTCGGTAAAAGATACGGTCACACCACGCAGGTACACGACGTTTCTCGCTAGTATCATACTGATCAGTACCCACATCAAACTTGTAAGTAGGAGGAAAAGCAATAGTATGTTCCTGAAAAGCACGTAGTCTGTGCCCAGGATTTTTTTTAAGCTGGTGAGTCAATTGATCAGCTTCAATGAGCTTTGGGTAATCTTCCTCTTGAATTGCTGAAATGGCTACTTGGCGATGCATGCTCAAACGGTAATTCATATCACCCGAAAAAAAGCAAAACTCATGATCCAAAATCATTGTGCCATCGCCCCCATTAGCAAATATACCTTTTCCGATATACTTAGAATTGTCTGAGATGCTTAAAAATCGGGTTTCTAGAATAGTTTCAATGTCTTTGTTTCGCTGAAGTGAATGAGATTGGCCTGCAGCCAAGTGGCAGTTTACAAAGCACAGTGATGAGTCGTCAATCATGAGACGAACTGCCAATCCTCCCTTGTTTCCATGCAAACCTCCGAGACCAGTTTTTATGGAATTAGATTTAACACTTCGGAAAGCACTAATTCCCTCTGCTCGCACAAATACACAAGTGAACAATCCTACCATATTATTTGAATGCACAAGATTATACCTCTCTCCAAAGCTGTGAGCGATTTCAGTACCTAATCGATCTTGCCAGGCCTTGTACTGGCCAGAAATATGAGTTGAAGTTACTACTTTAGCCTCCTTCTCTTTTTTTCGCTTATTTGATTGAAACATAGTCTTGGCCGTTACGGTTTTATTATCAAGCTCAACAAGTTCCTGGAAACCGAACACAATAATCTCTGGAGCCTTCTCACAATAATGGGCAAAAGCGTTGCTTAAAAATTTTTTGTCGGCGTCACTACGGTCAAGATCAGTAGGACGGGCAGCACCTGCATTCCAGGTGATATTCAGAACATCAATATCTCTGTAGCTGCAAAATTCTTCAGTATGAATCTGCATGTCATTTTCTAAATGAGTGTCAGATAAAAAATAACCCATTAATAAATAATGATAAAAACTCACCAATCCAGTCTGCTTTTAGTAGGCCGTCCCATAGTAAAACATTAGCCTCAGGGCCAATAGATACCACAGGCATGTAACCATTTTTTTGAGCAGCAAAAAAAGAGCTCTCGTTTGATGTAATAGCTCGAATAGAGGCCTCATGGCCCTTCCATTCTTTCATAATGCGCCAGGGTTTGGCACCTACATCAACAACATAAATATGGCCTGTCTTCAGGCCAATCCATAAATTTGTGCCAACTCCTGTCATTGCACAGATTTTGTGGATGGATATATTGACAGACTCTACTGCCATACCTCTAGATCTAGAAAATACAGTAATGGTTCCATCTTCGTGGCCAAAGTATATAGAATCTGGATGCCTTTTAATTGTAGTGGCACAAGTAAACTCACCACCGATTTTGCCAACCCCTAGAGGAAAGCAAGAAATGGGTCTGCTAGTAATATTAAAAGTTTCTTCCCCTGAAAATGTAGGATGATATACATGAACTTGACGGTTACGACCCAGCCATATTTGATCACTGTCAATACAAAATGCCTTAAAATTGGGGGTCATCCGATATGTTTTCGGGGTATCAGTAATGTTGGATTCCCATAGGCATATTTTACCATCTTCACTAATAGTCCAAAGACTGTTGCCAACGGATTGTATGGCCACGATAGCCGCCATATGGGCGTTGGATCTTTTATGTAAAACGGCTTGTTGATGAAGATCAACCTCCCAGAGATGGCCTTCCTTAGTTCCAAGCCAGAAAACACTTCCAGAGATATGAGGGACGCTCGTTGGCTTGAACCCAATAGCAGAGACTTTTATATCGGAATGAGAAAGAGTCCATAAAACTTCCCCACTCTGTATATCTACCACTTTGGTAGCATGTGAAGAGATTATTAATGTGGTTCCTGAAATAGCTATAGCTTCAACCCGATGTTTAGTAGATATCTCATGCTGGGGCCCGCCAAAAATAGGGGCACGTCTATTAGCTTGAGATGAGTCAGGATAGGTGGAATATTCCGCTGTCATATTCAAGGAATTTCCTTCGTCAGAGTCATAAGCAGCTTCTTCAGCACCAGAACTATAATCAGAATTATTAGGCACTGAGCTTTTTCGAGTAGCAGTGCTCAAAACTAGTTCTGTGGAGCTACGTGATGGGGTGTATACGTTTGCAAAGTAGTCCATTCGTTGAGGAGGAGGCGGTGGTTGATACGGTTGTTGTCGTTGTTGATTTGTGGGCTGTGAAAGTGGTTGTTGAGCTTGCTGCAGTCCATGAACAGGTAAAGAAGGCTGTGGCAAAGGGATAGGCAATAAAGTATTAGGTGAAGGAGACAACGTTGGATGTTGTGAACCATATCCTGATGCTAAGGGTTGTCTGGGCTGTGGTTGATGTATATGCATTTGGGTGCGTTGAGAGGGTTGCCCATTCTCAGATGGAGAAGGGAGGGGACTAGACTTTAAGGAGTCTCCATTAAGATTAGTGTCAGAAATAGAATGATTGAGCCTACGTGATGGAGGAGGCAGAGGTGGAACTGGTGATCCGGACGGAATAGGTGGCTGCTCAGGAATTTGGCTAGAGTATGTACTCAAAGGAGTCGCGTTGATAGCAGGGTTGAGACGAGGAAGTGGAGGAGGTGGCATAAAGTTACTGGGATCAGGTAAATGAGATTTTACCGACACAACGGAGGGTTGAGAGGAGGTGTTTGGAAGAAGAGTTGTTAAAGAAGAAGTTCGAGGAGGCAATGCTGGTGGAGCAGGTTGGCCTAGGATCGCTGCTGGAGATGAAAGAAGCGGAGGAACAGCAGGTGGTGAAAAAGAAAGAGTAGGAGGAACTGTTGGAGTCACTGGTCTTGAGGGCGGAGGTGCAGGTACATTAATTGAGCTTAAAGATGGGCTCAACGGAGGTATAACAGGGGTAAGTTGGCGAAATGGAGGAGGAACAAATCCCGAATTAGTGGAAGAGGACGAGGATGGAGAGGGTTCTGGAGGAGCGACAACAACACTTGGAGGGATAATCGTCGTCTTAGGGATTACGGTCAATAGTGGCCCTTTCGAAGAATCAATCTGTTCCATAACGCCATGATCTAGTGTTGCATTATGTTCAGCTGTGGACTCAGGTTTAAGCATATCGGCTCTTTCGACAATAACTGAAGTAGGGTTAGCATCTTTCTCAGAAATGGAGGAGTTGTACTCATTGGAAGTCTGAGAGTTGAAGACAGATGAATTATTATGAGTTGGAGCAGAAGTATTGTTTATAAAATGTTCAGTGGTTGAATCAATAAGAGGTTTGTTAATTCGTACTCCTGATAAATGGGGAGGTTTTTTGCCAATGGCAGGTTTAGGCCTTGTAGAAGGAGGCTGAGCCGAAGAAGTTGAACTCCCTATAAATCTTAAAGATGATCTGCTGGTCTCTTCTAAAGAACTAGTTTGGACAGTTGTATGAGAGGAGGAGATATCAATGGGTAGATTCATAGGTTGCTTGATTGTAACAGTAGTGGCAAGAAGTTGTGGACCAACATTGGGGATAGGAGAAGACTGAATTATTGGCTGAATTGGTTTCAAGGAGTATGATTTATGAAGAGATTCGGATAACTCCACTCCAGACACAGGTTGTACTTGACTTTGAGAAATTTCGGGAGAGTTCAAAAAGGATTTTGGCCTCATTTTAGGATGCGAATGGTTCTTTGAGTCCTCCTTTGAGGGAAATCCTGTTGCTAGTTGCTCCCATTTGTTCCTAGCTGAGCCCACCGAGAGTAAGGACGATTCATCTGTAGACATCCTCAAAATTTCCCTAAGTTAAAAGGAGAACTAGAGGGAGGTACTGGTTGGTCGCAGAAAGGAGGGGGAGGGGGAAGTAAAAAGTTGTTGTGCCAGTCAAGAGTCAAGGGGAGGGAAGAATAAATCAAATTACAGCATGTTAAGACAGTAAAATAAAATAAAAATACGCAAGTTTCTGTTCCTTAGAAAAAAATGAAACCCTTTTTTTCATTATGTAAACCCTTTTTATTATTATTATTATTATTATAAAAATAAATTAATATAAATATAAATAAAATTTATAATCATAATTGCTCAAGTTCTAATGAATTGACTTATATTTACATTAGGAATGAGTTTGTCGTTAGCAATCGTATCAAAGTCATAGTCCCTCGAAGAAAACTCATTGAAATATCTCCCCAATTCGTTGGTTCCAACTATACCAGCAGTAGAAATGAGATGAATCTCTAAACTCCCCATGTCTATAAGGCAGTAGCAATTTTATAATGGCTTAAATTCTCTCTTCCTAAGTTTCACAGGCTTTCTTCATATTCTGATATATTGTTTTTCAACTTAATTGTATCAAAAATAGTAGTTTGATTAAGTCATAGTCTTATTTATATATAAATAGTATGGTATAGTTGAGGTCCTTTCCTCTTGTGATTACCGTTTACTCGCTTTAGTTGAGTTAAATTTATCTAAACCTCTACATTTATGTCCAATAAATCCTTTCAGATGAAATTCAATGGTAAATAATTTACCATCTTTATCGTGGCCCTTGTGTGATGTTGCGAATATCGGTCATTTCAATCTTGCGGAAGTAGCTTAAACATAAACCGTGGTTGGGGTTTTGAATTGGACTAAAAATATTTCGGATGGTTTTGTTGTGATATTGATGGTGGTCTAATTAGTAGAATAAATTCAATTCTTGCCATTAGTGTGTGATTCATAAGTCCTACTGATTACATGTTAAACGGACTTTAGTCTGGTCTTAACGTTTACAAGTTATAATCATTCTGGCAACTGATACAAATAAATAAAAGAGGGAGAGAGGGGGGGGAATTAATAAATAATAATAGTAGATTAAAAACTAAATAGATGTTTCTAGACAAAAAAAAATGAACATAATTATAAGAGGACATCGAAGGAGTGTATAGAATGAAATATAAAAATTAATAGCTGTCTTGATCTCATCATTTAAGGTCATCGTTGTATTAATCTGATACGCCTTATAATGTTTGCGTTGATTTTTTCAATTTTAAACCATAAAGATAGCAGCAAAGACAAGAGCACCAATCATCATAACACCATTGAAGCCAGTCTTGGAAGAAGAGTTGGATTGATCAACAGGACCGGAGGAGGATGGAACGGATCCAGTGGAATTGTAACCAGATCCTTGAGGAACACCAGCGGTACCAGTACCGGCGGGTGTCTCTCCTGAAGCAGTCAAGGTAGATGTGATGAAAATGGTAGAGGCAGGCAAGGATTCTTCAGGCTTGCTCACAGAAACAAAGGTGGTGACTGGAGATGAGCTTGGTTCCTGAACCTGGACAGTAGATGGAGAGTTGGGAATGTTGGCAGAGTTGGAGGGAGTCTCACTTGGAGATGCAGTAGCCTCGCAAGCAATGGTAGATACGGTAGTTGTACCATCAATAACAACTGTCTTCTCGCCTGGAACGCAGACAGAGGCAGGAGCAGTCTGAGAGGCAGGAGCAGTCTGAGAGGCAGGAGCAGTCTCAGAAGCAGGAGCAGAAGAAACACCAGGGCAGGCAATAGTCTTGACGACAACTTCACCATTGTGCTTGGTAATAGTGTGTTCGCCAGGAACACAAATAGAACCAGAAGAAACAGGAGCAGTCTCAGAAGCAGAAGTGATCTTAGAGGCAGAACCAGAAATTACACCAGAGCAAACAGCTGTGGTAACAGTAACCTTACCGTTGTGGGGATTGGTAACGGTGATTTGAGCACCAGGAACACAAACAGATGACAGAGCTGGTACAGAAGAAACAGGGCCAGATGAAGCAGGAGCAGATGAAGCAGGGCCAGATGAAGCAGGAGTGCTGGAAGCGGGAGCAGATGAGACTGGTGCAGATGAGGCAGGAGCACTGGAGGCAGGAGCAGATGAAACAGGAGCACTGGAGGCAGGAGCACTAAAAGCAGGAGCACTAGAGACAGGGCCAGAAGAAGCAGGAGCGCTGGAAACAGGAGCAGACGAAGCAGGAGCGCTGGAAACAGGAGCAGACGAAGCAGGAGCGCTGGAAGCAGGAGCACTGGAGGCAGGAGCACTGGAGCCAGAGCATTCAACAGTAGTAACAACTACTTCTCCGTTAGGCTTGGTGATAGTGGTCTCAGCACCGGGAACACAGACAGATGCAGATGAAGCAGGAGCGCTGGAAGCAGGAGCAGAAGAAACTGGTGCAGATGAAGCAGGAGCAGATGAAGCAGGGCCAGATGAAGCAGGGGCACTGGAGGCAGGGCCAGATGAAGCAGGAGTGCTGGAAGCAGGAGCAGATGAAGCAGGAGCACTGGAGGCAGGAGCGCTGGACCCGGAGCATTCAACAGTAGTAACGACTACTTCTCCGTTAGGCTTGGTGATAGTGGTCTCAGCACCGGGAACACAGACAGATGCAGACGAAGCAGGAGCGCTGGAAGCGGGAGCGGAAGAGACAGGGGCACTAGAAGCAGGGCCAGATGAAGCAGGAGCACTGGAAGCAGGGCCAGATGAAGCAGGAGTGCTGGAAGCGGGAGCAGATGAGACTGGTGCAGATGAGGCAGGAGCACTGGAGGCAGGACCAGATGAAGCAGGACCACTGGAGGCAGGAGCACTGGAGCCGGAGCATTCAACAGTAGTAACGACTACTTCTCCGTTAGGCTTGGTGATAGTGGTCTCAGCACCAGGAACACAGACAGATGCAGATGAAGCAGGAGCGCTGGAAGCGGGAGCGGAAGAGACAGGAGCACTGGAAGCAGGGCCAGATGAAGCAGGAGCACTGGAAGCAGGAGCACTAGAGGCAGGAGCACTGGAGGCAGGAGTGCTGGAAGCGGGAGCAGATGAGACTGGTGCAGATGAGGCAGGAGCACTGGAGGCAGG
>JAJLWW010000125.1:6668-27526 GCA_030570935.1 Geotrichum klebahnii
TTTTTTTTTTTTTTTTTTCATTCGCTTCTTGCTATTAACAAAGTTTCCAGCAACGGCAACTATAACGACAACAGTTGACAAATTATTAAACTAAATAGTTCTATACTGTTTAAATAAATAACGTTAGTGACTTCTAAATGAAATTCTCCTAATTGAGACGGGCTTGGATTCCATTACCACCCTCCTCGTCGGGATCAAGCATGACATGCTCAAGGGTCGGGAGTTCTGAAACGTTCTGGTAATCAGGAGGACTATTAGGAACATCTGCGTACGTTGGTGGCACCTCATCGTCCCATGAGATGCCCAGTCCACTTCGCTCCGTCATGTTCATCGTGAACTGCATACGCAGTACTCGAGCAGCACCCGTTGGCATTACCTGCTTGGTTTTATTCGAGGTAACTTCTTCTGCTACAATCATTTCGACAACCAGAACATGTGCTACTCTGAGCCCAAACGTTGGGTCGTCGATATCACAACCTGTTTTAGAAAGCAATGAGTTGAATTCAGTCAAAAGCTCGATTTTGCCCTTTCCGGTAAAGTCAGTTTTCCAACCAGTTCTTAACTCGCCCGCCCCAACTGAGTGAATATTCTCTATGAAATACTCTTCAGGGCCAGGAGTATCAGTGGGCTCTAGTGAAGGTGATGGCGGATTAGACGTAACTCTGGTGAGTGGAGTAGTAGCTTCACTGCTAGGGGATGGATGAGGGGACTGATTGTTGGTTCTTCTTGATCTGGAGACACTAGGAGAGCGAGAGGGAGATGCATGTTTATTCAACGGAACATGGAGATGTGAAGGGCAACGAAACGCTTTGATTCTGGCTTCTTCGTCAATGCGCCAGTTGAGTTTGCGCATTCGCCAGCGAGTTTGTCGGTGTGCTGTGTTTTCCTTGCTCAACGAAACGCCCTCAAGAAGTAATTCAAAAGGAAACGAAGAGTCTGGAAAGATGGTGGAGGGAAGGGTGATCTGAGCAGTAACTTTTGTGGGAGGAAATACACGCACTGAATTACGGTCTGGGCCTGGGATTATTGATCGTTTGATGTTGAGAGGGTGATTGATGACAAAATTTGGGAATTTGTATAAGGCACCTGGGAATTTGGGATCAAGGATACGGTGCTTGGTGTTGTCTGGGACTGCGACAGCAGTTAGATAGTAAGAAACTGAGAAAACTGAGTTTGTTGTGCTTGCTGGCACTGATCCAGGTATTAGATGGGAAAATGGGTATACATGTGATGACATAGGTAAGTCAGCTGGGTGTGTAAGCACATCCCAGCGAGCCAGTTCAGTTTTATGGTTCAGACAATCTGAACAATGGCCAGAATGTGGCTTAATTGTCTTAACCTCCTGAATGATCGCCATGTGCACTGTTTTCATAGGAAATGGAGTACGTTCAAGCACTTCAAGAGTGAAAAGACCTGACAGCAGAGTACCAGTTGAATCAGTGCGTTTTCCATACAGGACTAGTGGAGGTGACTCGATGCGAAAAGACAATTTGACAGGCATAACAACAGAAGGAGTCATGCTTCTGTGAGACGAAGTATGTCGAACCTTAGAAGAATGTCTTGACGATGATCTCAGACGAGGTGAACTTGGTGAGAACGCGCTGAGAAATGGACTTGTAAGAGGAGACTTTGGACTAGCCGCATCATGCCGATTAGGGGATAGACTATGAGCAGTAGGAGTTGTGTGCGGGGATGCCAGCCGTGAGGACGAAGTTGTTGCCATTTTTTATTGAGAGAGTATACACAAAAAATAGTTCACAGAAATCCTTTGGAAGCTTTGAATTCTATTTGTATAACAGAAAAAAACGAAAACGAGTAAGAAAAGGGAGAAGGCGGAAACGAGAGAGAATTTTCGCAGTATTTATAAATTAATTTTCATGGCAAACCTAGATTTATGTTTTGGTCCTTTGACGTATTTTGCTATGTAGAACAGTCTGTTTTAAGTGATTTGATTCGATTTAAAAGTGGAGCTCTGCTATTCTGGAACATGACTACAATTAAACCATAAATGGGCAACTCCGAGAGATATATTTCGTCATAACAAGATGTAGAACTAACCACGTTCCGGCATAATCGGAGAAAAATTGCCATTTTGACAAGATCAGTACACGCGACAGAACATTGAAGGCGCTGTTCAATGAAAAAAAAGGAGAAGAAAAAGAAGACGAATTGTCACAGACTCCTTTTCTTCCACGGAAGAAGGCACCGAAGTCCGCCATTGAGGCCATATTAAGTCAAAAGAACAGCGCTTGAGAAACAATACTAGAGGGCCTTTCCTCGGCAGTTCCGTCGGAAACCCCTCTGAAGCGAGGGAATACCGCGGAACAGAATCATTAGTATGAAGCTCAATGGCCGACTTCATATAAATAGTCAGCTATTTATTCCTACTGAGCCGCTGGGTTTAATTATAAGGTCAGTCCACTTGAATTGAATTGAACTGATGACTTGGATTTGACAAGGCTGAGGAAATTTGGTCAATGTGAGCAGAAGCTGTTTCGGTGCAAAACAATAATGCAGGAACTAGATTGTTGTATCTTCGGTGCTTATTTGATATTGCTGTATTATATAAAAATTTTATGTATTACTAACAATCAGGACAGTATGTGTAAGCATTTCACGTGATAAATCAACTATCAACTTCTACACTTCTAGTTGACCTCGATCTGAATTTCTAGTCCTTTTGTTTACATCATCTGAATGGCTCGAATACAATGAAACCCCCTGGAATCAACCAAAACGATCAAACAAATTTATCATCACCCCAAAGTTCACCTTCTACTTCTTACATTACAGAATGTCTGCCTCTAGTCCGAAGGCAACATAGTCCTCATCCCAGCATATCCCTTCATGATCTAGATGCATACTCATTAAACACTCTAAAACGAATCAACAGCACGGTTCTACCGTCCCAATACTCATCCATGTGGTACCGCGACTCCTTAAAGGTGGGCCAGCTTGCAAAGCTAGCTTTCTTCGATGATGAGAAGGATGGAGACCAATCAGTCGCTGTGGGTGCCATCCGTTGCGCTGTTGATAATAGCGAAACCGGTGTACCAAAAATTTATATTATGACATTGGCAGTATTAGCAGCGTATAGAGAATATGGTGTTGCCACTATGCTGCTCGAACATATTGCACAGCAGGCTAAGATTTCAGGCATTCAACAACTATATGTGCATGCTTGGACCGACAACGAAGCTGCTATTGAGTGGTATGAAAATAGAGGCTTTGAGAAGTCCCTGGTGGTTAAAGGATATTACTGGAAAATGAGACCTCCAGGTGATGCCGTTATTTTGACATTGAATGTTGTGTGATTAAATGGTTGTCTTGTAGAGTAGACCTAAACTTTTATAGTTAAAATAGACGTAAACACTGATAAACCCAGACAAACCCAGATCATTTCTATTCAGAATTATACAGATGAGCATGGATAAAGTAATTAATAAACTTCATTTCACACAGCCTTTTAAGATATAAATTGTAGAACAAGTTCTACACCTTATGTGTGAGTTTGTGATCCATATTACCATCCTCGACAACCTTTGTAACATATTTTCGGTAATCTCCGATCTCGTAAAAAAAGTATCTAAAAACCTGGCAGTCTAATTAAAATTACAACATTACAAACCTTCTCCTTCTTCTCCCCTTTATGTTACATACATGAATGTATATTTTTATTAATTTTATGGGCTTTCAAGCTACATACTATACAAAGTTAAATTGTAGAACAGCATGATAGTAGCATGACTTTGGTCAAAATATTACATATCGACAGCCTAATAATTGGCTTTTTTCGTTATTTAGATAAGGTCAACTCCGTGAAACTAACCAGTCTCGATGCTTATCCCTCGTGTTCAATTATTAAAAGTTTCTTTTTCTTTCTTTACTTCGATAATCGTAACTATACATTACTTGGTCTTCTTTTCTACGTCATTTTCCTCTTCGTCATCGTCTGATTCAAACTCAGCATCGGTGTCAGTGTCAATATCACTGAAATCTTCTTCCTCTTCATCCTCTTCATCGTCATCAAGATCGACTTTCTTGCTCACCTTCTCTCCCTTCATTTGGGCCATGGCGCCTGCCAATGAGTCCTCATCAGCCTCTGGAATGTCATACACATCATCCGACACAGGTGCTGGCTCAGGTGGCTCCTTAACTACCATGGGTACCTTAACATTAATGTCGAGTCCAAAGTAGGACTTGCAGTAAAGAGAAAGGTCAAAGTTGAAAGAACCATGGAACTGAGGTGACATCATAGATAATTGAATCTTAAAAGTGTTAACCTCGACGTCCTCCTCCTTGAGGGTCGCTTCTTTACTGATAGATGTAATTTTAGCATTAGTAAGCTCACTGGGACCTTCGACAAGCTTATCACCAGGGGCTGACAGGAACGCTGCCCATGCAGTTCGCTCTTCAATTGGAAAATATGGTGAGACTGTGCGAGGTAAAAGAGGTCCCTTGTTGCTATTCGAAAGAGGGTTCTTAAGTAATTGCTCAGTTTCCAGCTCTTCCAACGACTCTTGGTCAATCATGGGAATTGTAGTGGCAGGAGATGAAATAGCAAACTTAAGAATCAAATGAACTTGTGACTGAGGGGGAACAACTTCTTCGCCAGGAACTTTGAAACTAGTTGACAGAACTGTTATCTTGGGAATGTTTTTGGCAGCACGTAATGCCTCTTCAGTTGATTCAATATCCTTGCATCCCAAAACTTTTTGAGCACTGGCCACAGGTAACTTGATCAGCTCTCCAATTCTAGACGTGCTTGCCTCCAAAACAGCATCAGTAGCACCTGGAAGTTGGAATAGCTCTCCAGCTGTTAAGGATTTTAATGGCACAGCTTGAACAATTGCACGGCGCACCTCCACTATACGTGCACACAAAGAAGTGGACTTGAAAACAGAAGCTATATCCAAAAATCCATCTAAAATAATGGGAGCTCGAGCAACAGCAGTGAGCTTTTCCAGCTCGTTATCAACAGGCTCTCTAGCAAGGTGGGCTTGAAAAAGTTCAAGCACATCCTCTGAAGACAGCTTACGAAGAAGTACCTTGTATTCAGAAGCTTGGGAAAGAAGATCCAAAATCTTTTCATGGGTGAGAAAAGCAGGCTGATCCTTTGCAATTGCTTCAAAAAATAAGCCAGCAGTATCACGGTGGATGCCATTCTTAGTGTACTCCTGGATGCTTCCCCACCACTTTCCAACAAACCAGGGAAGACCAATACCAAAAATAACTGCATAAATTGAGACAACAACAGGGGATCCAGTTCCCTCGATCATCCACTTGGGCAAAGCAATTCCATGTGTGGTTTGCTGAGGTCCATCAGGATGGCCATACTTGATATAGTTTTCACGTACCTCATCGTCAGTCAAGGCCTTGTAAGCTTTAGTGATATCAACAAATCGAGCTTCGATCTCATCCCGAGTAAAGTTACCAAGATCACGGACTTTATCAGGGTGAAACTTTAAAGAGAGCGCACGATACTTAGACTTGATTTCCTTCTCACTAGCAGAGTATGACAGATCTAAAATTTCATAAGGATCAAAAATGCTACTTTCAGTAGACACTTCCTGAATAATAACTAGGTAGATCAATCCAGCAAATGCTAGCCAACCCAGGAAGACGAGTAAGTTAAGCTTGGTGAAAAGACGACTGCGTTTCAATCGAATCTTGTAGTCTTGGATATGGGAATCATTGTGAGTCTTGAAACTTGTAGAGTATGAATTCTCATTGTCTTCCTTTGCTGTGACTCTAGAGTATGCAATTAACGTGGCCGGAATAAGAATCACTGAAAGAAGTGTAATGGCAAAGTAGGGCCATACTTCAGCATGCTCATCGTATGAATACCTGGAATCACTCATTTTAAATTAAGTAACCAGCCAGCAGTTATTGAGACTTATATCTAAAGTCTTGTCGTATATGACAGAATGGAAATATTTGACAGTAAGATGCTGAAATTTCAAGCGTTGGTGTTTGATATATTTGATACGTGTAACGTTCAAGTAGGGGTGGTTGGGAAATTAACTTGTCAGTCACAGATATACGCTTATGGATATTAAGGTCTTGATTTGGGAAAAATAAAAAAAAAATTAAAGATGAAAAGGTCTCAAGACTTGTTTATTCTTGACTAACTTCTTTCACAAGACCAATTATTCTTTCGCTACGCGGAGATATTTACATTCTGCATACCGGCTACTATGTCTTCTCAAGGAGGTTATGGCGGTGGCGGCCACCGACGAAACAATAGAAACAACAGAAGCAACAACTACAATAAGAACAACGATAACATGGATGAAGATGATCTAAGACATAGAATTGGAGGCAACCGAGGAGGCAGAAGTGATAGCAACTCGTTGATTGACGTTGAAATCAGAAACTGGGAGGGTGGTTCAAAAGAGGACCTCATTCGATTTATCCAAAAGAAATCACAGATTCGCCTGCAGAGGGTGTATATCTCTGGTGGCATTCTTCACGCGTCTGTCAAAGAACATGAAGGGACCTTAATTAAAAAGCATTCAGGGATTCGGTTTGCTGGTGCATCACTAGATATTCAAATTCCTGGTGCTAATAATAATAGTGGCAGAGGTGGCGGTCCGTCCAAAGAAGCCCAAAATGCCGTTCAGTTACTAGAAACATACCTCCGCAATCACTATCTGCCAGAACAACAGCTACTTAATCTAGACAATATGAAACATGATCCATTTCTGATTGAAAACGGTCTTATGGCTAGTGCTTCAACTAGTTCTAAAATGTTTCCTGCATTAATGAAGGTAGGTTCGCTAAATATCCCAAATGTCGAAAGCGTCAGCTTGGCCAACAATGGTTTCACGGATATTGTTTTTGTAACCACCCTTGCTGCGACCTATCCCAATTTAAAAAACTTGTCCTTGGCCAATAATGCTATTGCCAAGGTGCGTGGCCTGGAAAATTGGCGCCACAAGTTTCCTTACCTGCGCGAGTTGATCCTTGCTGGTAATCCTATCGCAAACGAGCCAACATACAAAGCAGATATGATTAAGCTTTTTCCTCGACTTATTATGCTTGATGGCCAGGTTGTACAAGACGCATCTCAAATAGACACTCCACGTCTGCCAGTTCCCGTAAAGCAAAACTTTTTCGAAAATCCTGAGGTTCAAAGTATATCAGGTAATTTTTTGACTCCATTTTTTGATCTCTATGATCGTGACCGTTCTCAATTGCTACAACTATACGACAGTCATTCTACATTTTCGCTAAATGTTAATACAATCGCACCCAAGACTTTGGTACCAGGTGCTCCCCCTGGCTGGGGAGAATACATTTCGCAGTCCCGAAATCTTTCTAAAATCACCTCAACAAATGCGCGTGTGTCTCGACTAGCTATTGGACCTGATTCAATTGCCTCTGTGTTCCAGCGTCTTCCTGCTACCAAACACGACCTAAAGAATCCAGCTAAGTTTTCCCTTGATGCGTGGAAAGTTAGTAGTGTACGTGCCCCCAATGATCAGGGAATCATGGTATTTGTACATGGAGAATTTGAAGAGGCTCCTGAAGGCTGGGTTAGAAGTTTTGATAGAAGTTTAGTGTTGATTCCAGGCCCTGTTGGAAATATGATTGTCTCTTCAGACATGCTCACTCTGCGTCCTTATGGTGGATGTGACGCATGGAAGGAGAGCTCTGTAAATCAACAGCAGCAACAACCTGCTAACATTCCTCCTCAAGCTGCTCCATCTGGTGACATTCCCGACGCTTTAAAAGCACTAAGTCCTGAACAGCAGCTTGTGGTCAAAAACTTGATGCAAGAAACTCGGTTGAATGCTGAGTTTGCTTTGATGTGTGCTCAGCAAGCTCAGTTCAACTATCAGCAAGCTTTTGAGTTATTCCAGCATTCTCATGCTAGCAACTCCATTCCATCGAATGCTTTCATGTAAATTATTTATGTAATATAAGATTTGGCAGGAGACTCACGTCGACCTTCCACAATTGTCCACTTTTAGAACCCATTCATTATTTATTTTCTTTAATTCACTTCCATGCAGTTGTAAATAGTACCTAACCAAGACGTCTACATTTTCATTTTACATCTCTCAAGTTCTCGTTATTTTCACTCCCAATAAGTCTGTAGATGGTTATTGAGACGAGACCTTTCGTCATAGGATTAAACGTATTTAGCTTATTTCTTGTTTCTTGTAACATTCTACTCATAA
The DNA here is from genome assembly GCA_030570935.1 of Geotrichum klebahnii. Classification (NCBI taxonomy): domain Eukaryota; kingdom Fungi; phylum Ascomycota; class Dipodascomycetes; order Dipodascales; family Dipodascaceae; genus Geotrichum; species Geotrichum klebahnii. The sequence continues at coordinate 14,855 of JAJLWW010000125.1, forward strand.
ATTTGACATAAAAATAATTAAAAGAGACATTATTCTACTCCAGATTAAATTATAGTCTATATGAATTAATTACAAGATTTATATTTCTTTAAATTTCAAGGGTTCTTCGCAGATTCTAAATAATTGAATACTTTGTACTTCATCATAGGAGCAGGCCTAGGTTATTTAAGCGTCTCGGCAGCCCATGTCAACTTAAGTATTTTGCGGAAAGGATCCTTAACGTCGGTCTCAATAACCAAGAAAACATTAGATGACCAGCTTTTCAAAACGAAATCTTGAAATCAAGACTGATGAAGGAAAGAAGTTTGATTCCAGTTGTTTAAAAGGTTCTGCAAGTGGAGTCATCATCGAAGAGTATTCTCATATTTCCAACCTACCAGACGTCAAAAATATACGGCAAGAAAGTCGTCATACTATGGACGAAGCGGGGATAATATAAGATCAAGGGGGGTGTTGTCTGGTGCTTGGAATCTTAGAGAGAATGATTACCTTAAATGAGCAACCTACACCAGTTCTTCGAACGCCAATTGCAGAGTCAATTTCTGCAACAGGTCAAGTTTGATTCCGTTTGTGATTTCCAAAAAGAAAAAAATATTAAACAACGGTCAGATCCAGAAACTTTAGAATTCTTGGGGACTGGTTGTTCACGGGAGCCAAGAATGGATTATTATTTCATGAGATGAAGAATCACCACTGGTAAGAAGGGTAAGATATACACAAACTTACATAAATAGTATATAAAAGCAATAAAATTGAATAATTAAGCCATTAGAAAATTAAGAGAATTATATAGCCTGTTTTACTTATATAGTCAAGTAAACCTTTGCCCAGGGTGTTGGATTTGCATCTTTGTCACAAACTAATCAGTGAGACGTAATCACAGGGTAAAATCATATAAACGATATCACAATAAAGTTGCAAGATTTATTTACTGATTCCTCAATTAGAGCATCGTCGAGCATTTGGTATGAGTATAAAAATCTGTAATTATCAAAGAAAACATATAATAATTCTCATTCATTACCTTAAACAAAGGGCATGAAAAAAGATAATGCAATTTCTGGACGTCAGTCCATATGAAAATAAAAATAAATAAAAGAATTACAAAAGTTCTCCTTTCTGTGCATCAAGTCGTAAACTTTTACTGTTTACCAGTAAAGTTCATAAAGCGCCTAAGCCATCAGCAAGTGTTTGAACCAGGCCTAGCACATAATCAGGGCTCTTTTCTAGCTCTACCTCATTATATCCATCGTCATCGCCTTGTTGACGTTCATATTTCAAAGAAGTCGAAGCCCTAATGGTTGACCGTAAGATATTTGAAATACCAAATATTTTGGATTGTAGCATTGCGTTTTCCAACTCCAACTCTGATCTGGATTGTTGTTCACTGTGAATCGCTGTAATGTATTTCTGATGTACTTTTAGTGATTCATTGGTCTTTGTATATACTATTTCTCGTAAACCTGACAGGCACTGCTCAACTGCGTGCACACTCATCATGAGTAGTCTGGCATATGCTCTGTTTTTGAGTCGCTGTGCCTTGACCTGAGCTCTTAATGAATCGTTTTCCCGCGCCAGTAGATGGCTAACTACTGCAGTATTTGTAACCTTATAATAATTAGCAACATTTTTCAATGAAAAAAGGATAATAAAGACATACGCTTTCGCTGTCAGTCTCGTCGTCGTCATCAGTATCAAGGGTGTCTGCAACTGATATCAATTCATTTGTAACTACCCGATTTTCTTCCAAAACATTACTCAACTGAGAAATCAGATTTAGTACGATATCAAAATCGTCAGACTGAGTTACATTGAGAGCTGCTACCCGCATACTCATGTTGAATTATATTTATTCTCGTGAAATTAGTGACTTAACAAATGGAAGGGATAGATGCCAGCAATAATTGAATCATGATCTATATTTAGGGTAAGGGAAACTATTTACAACTGTGAGAAGACATGCCTTCAATGAACTTTGATCTACAATTCACCGCGTTCTAAAATCTCCATGATGAGCTCGACTGCTTTGGGATATGCTTCTTGGAAGAGAACTTCCTCTTGGTCCCTGGTAAAATTTGATAGCACGTAATCTGCTACAACCTTTGAATTTTTTGTGTTCGGTCGGTCAATCCCAATCGCAATTCGTGCTGTTGGAAAAGGGAGTCTTGCCTTAATGTCTCGAAGCCCATTATGGCCATTCACTTTGAAGCTCTCAGGTCTATATTTGATTTCGCCAAGCGGTAATTCTAGTTCGTCATGTAAAATTAGAAGCTTGGGGTCAAATTCTCCCTTTTTAGTTCTATCAATCCATTTCCACAGTCTACTGCAAGCGTCACCGCTGATGTTCATGAAATTAAGTGATTCAAACAGCATTAAATTGTTGGTTTTACTAATGGAGACCCGTCCTCCAGGGATTTGCTGGTCTTTACTCAATACTGGCATGCGAAAGTCCTTTTCCATTCGGTTTAGAAACATGTGGCCGACGTTGTGTCTGGTATGGGAATACATTTTGCCTGGGTTTCCGATCGAAACAACCTTCAGCCCGGTGTTAACTTATAGTCCTCCTAAAGACGATGTCATAGTCCCTACTTACGGCTAAGAAAAGAGGCTTACTAGTAATCTTGCCAGGCATGATGAAGTCCGTGAAATTTTAGGATGAAAATAATCTCAGACGGTGGTTGGCTTACGTTGTCTGGGACATTTTGAGATTTCATAACTATTTCTTTTTTTGTTGTTTTTCCGTTGAGCACTCAAGTATTTAATACTTGTTCCAGCTTTTACGATAAACAAAAACCAAACCTTAGCGAGGAGCAATAACGAAAATGTTTAACTCAAATGAGAGTCACCCAATGTTATATGGCTCAGTCAATCGTTCTTATATAGATTGTCAAATGTCTTCTTTTTTCTTCATTTGATCTTCGTCATTCTGTTTTCTTCACGGCATCCTCTTCTATTTCATGATGTTGTCCGTACCATCGCTATTTAAAATCTTCATAAGGAAGCTGACCGAAAATCTACACCTTGGTTCTGATTCTCAGTCAGAGACACAAGTGGCCTTGAACTTGGGAAAGCCAGGTCTTGCTAAACCTCATTATTCTGAGTTATCATCATCGTTTGGCAATCTCCGTGTAATTCCTCTTGGTCATATTCGAAAATTGATTTCTCTACTAAGTGCCTCAATACTTATCTACACCTTGTACATTTTATTCTGGTATGAAGGTGATTATATTTCATCTTCGGACTGGGTGAGAGGAATTGCAGGCACAGATAAAAATTCTCTTCTTTCTAGTATTCATTACAATTCTACAATTGTTGAAATCATCAAGTCTGGCTCGCTATATAAATTAACTCCGCAAGATTTACATGGGAAATGGCGCCAGCCTTACCTGTTTGATAACCCTTTTGCAATGAACCAGACTCCACTTAGTAATGGTCGATGCCCAATCTATACATATTTTGACTCTGAATCTGACAAGATTAAGCTCAAATACCAGACTGATCCTATTAAAATGGTTTTGGAATTAGAGCAGCGCAAGGGTGAGGTAGAGATTTTGAAAACATGGGCGCGTGCAATGTGGGCAGTTGGTCTTGATCCAATTATTTTAGGACCAAGTGATGCCTTAGAGCATCCATCTTATCGCGAATTTGCAAAATCTCATTCTCATCTCGTAAGTCAGCACGCCAAGTATTTTGCATGGATAGCTCGAGGTGGAGGAATTTTCTCAGACTATCGAGTCATTCCTCGAACGAGGAATCAGTCAGATGAAGCCCTCCAATTACTAAGAAGCTGTCAGTTTGCTCAACCTCTGGCATTTGATGACTCCAGTTTGTCATTACTTGTATCGAGCGCCAAAGACTTGAGACCGGTACTGGTTGATCTAATTCGAGGACGTTCTGAAAAGGACATTACAAACCACTTCGAAGTTTACAATCAAGAATCATTTGCGTACTACTCAAATCGAAACTTTAGAGTGGTGACCCAAACTCTACAAGATGGTTCCAATGGTTATAAACTGGCAATTAATGACGAACCGATCCCTCCTGGTAAAATCAACCGAATGATGACAACACATTTGAAACAGGTATTTTTGGACGCTTATCCTGGTGGAATATCTGTTTCGTCTCCCAAACATTTTGAACTCTCATCTCAGGTTGCCAAAACTTTGTCCCAGTGCCCTACTTCGGAATACTTGAATACTTGCCCTCCAACTAGGTCAGTAATTCATTTTCTTATAAAAAATGCTAAGCCATCTAGGAATAGTAAGAATGCGTGTCGGCCTCTATCATGCTCTTCCAATTCTCACTCTTCCGGAGCCCACATTTCTAATGGGTTTGTGAACCCTTTGACCACTAAGGCTTATACTATTGCAACTATGCCTCATCCTCTAACTTCTTTAACACTAAATTATCCTGAAGCTGACCTTACCGCTGACATTGTTCGTGCCCATTCACCCCGTAATGAATTTATCTATGGCATTACCAACCCGATATTGAAAAGTGATTCCTTTGGGCCTGACTTAAGATTACTTGCTATCAAAGACTCAATATATCAATACTCGTTTGATACCAGTATTACTTGGATTCTTTTAGAAGATGATTTGTATGAACGGCAGTCTGCTTTAATCGAGTGGGATCTTGGCCTAAGTCTTACTGAGGATTTGCCTCTCTATAGTAGTCTTGATTATAACCTGTCGTCTATTAATGATCGAATTGTGAATGATCTTGCTGGTACCGATTATTCGTATGATGTAAATATCAAATACAAACCAGATGGTATTATGGATACAGTGAAATCATGGAGTCCGGCAGATTATGAAATTTGGAGATTTTTGCATCGATGGAGGTTGACAAAATTCAAGTCATTAGGAATAGTAACAAGACAGTTAAGTGCTATTGACAAACAATTATCAACATAATTCATATTTTAAGTATTTCAACATATTTTTTCTACGGGTCTATAGCTTTTAGTAAACCCCGTATCATATCTAGACAGGACATGAGGTCCTGTTTGGTATCCTGAACCACTCTCTCCTTACTTTGAATCCAGTCTAGTTTTCTTCGAAGCCTATTCCTTGATCGAATGCTATCCATGGCGTCGGCTACTGTTGCCCATTCGACTATTTCCTATACATCTAGTTAGCATAAAATTTTCCTAGTCTTCACCTCTCAAGTAATCACATTGCATAGCCCATCAAACTCTTCCATGAGTTGGGCATGCTCTTCTGTGCACTCAGTAGCCCATGTGCGGTAGCCGTCCGATATGTCAACTATGGACAACTCTTCAGGATAAGATTTGAGAGACAACGAAGCGCTCTGTGGCTTGACATTCAACTCGGTTTCATCCATTATAAAGATTCAATAGGCAAAGATAATAAAACCGATGGCAATATATGCTTAATGTAAAAAATAAAAGGTTGGAAAGTCGGTGCTGGTATATACAGAATGAAAAAAGGGAATAACCTTATTGGTTTGGTGTTTTCTACCAGGCATCGCCTATTTCACTTTTTTTCTTTAGTTTCTTTCTTTGGATTTACAGACCAAACCCAACTTTCTGCTAAAATATGGCCCTTGAATCTTTTATTTAACTATCCTCTGTGCTGCGCTTCTTTTTTTCTCTTATTGTCTAGCTTATATTATATACCAGGATGTCTGATTCATTAGGCAATCAGCAGCAGCCAGAGAGCGCGCAGCATATTCTGGCGGCACAGGAAGCCCTTGCTCAATTAACGCCGGCTCAACGTGAGAAAATGAGTCTGAATCATCGTGTGAAGATCAAATCAATGGCAATAAAATTAAAAACGACCTGGGCACAGGTGGCAGTAATTCTGGCCTGGCTCATTGCTTTACAAGGTATTGCGTTGTTATTTTTCACCAAGGGGTTTCTTCTTTCCAGGCCTGTCCTGGAGAACCGATCGGAGTGCGGGACTTTACCCTTTGATTTCAATGCGCTTGATCTCGCCAACGATTCTTCTTCCTCTTCTTGTTGGACTTCAAAGTCGTTTGACCGTGCCGTTATTGTTGTGATTGATGCCTTAAGGTTCGACTTTGTTATGCCCAAGGACGCAACTGTAGCCAACAATGATCAAAACTACCTCCACGCACTTCCATTTCTGTACGAACACTCTCAACAAAACCCTCAAAATTCAGTTTTGCTGAAATTTTTGGCTGATCCTCCTACTACAACTCTACAGCGATTGAAGGGCCTCACTACAGGTTCTTTGCCCACTTTTATTGATGCTGGTTCTAACTTTGCTGGTACTGAAATCGAAGAGGACAGCTGGATAGGTCAACTTGCAAGCTTCAATAAATCCATTTCTTTTATAGGAGACGATACATGGATGGCTCTATTTGCTCCTTCATTCAATGCTCAACTAACTTTTCCCTACGAATCCCTTAACGTCAAGGATCTTCACACCGTGGACAACGGAGTAATTGAGCATCTATTTCCTATCCTAGAAAACACTCATGATGGTGACGAACAGTGGGATGTTACTATTGCACACTTACTTGGTGTGGATCATGCTGGCCATCGCTATGGCCCTAACCACCCTGAAATGCGATTAAAATTAAAACAAATGAACCAGTTTCTTCAGGACGTTGTTGCCACTATCGATGATAAAACGTTACTGGTCGTTATGGGTGATCATGGAATGGATCCCAAGGGAGATCACGGAGGAGAATCTTTGCCAGAAGTAGAATCTACCTTGTGGATGTACTCTAAAGAACCATTTTTTGGTCGAGTTGAAGGAGAGGCCCAATATAACACTAGTGCATATGGTGAAAGTCATAGAAGCGTTGGTCAGATTGATCTGGTTTCTACCATTTCACTGCTTTTGGGATTGCCTATTCCTTTTAACAACCTTGGTTTCCCCATTGCTGAGGCTTTTATGGGACCCGACTCGAGCAATGTCCAAAGCGTGGCCAAAGCGAACTTTTTGACTGCTGCTCAGATACACAAATACACCTCAACTTTTGGTGGTATGCTTGCCAGTGATATTACTGCCCAGGAACTCTGGGATAAGGTAGAGTTACTTGCTAAGAATGGAGACTGGTCTGCACTTTCAGATGCCACTGCATTATATCAAAAATATGTTTTAGAGGAGTGTCGCACGCTTTGGATTAACTTTGATGTTCCAAGCATGGTTGTGGGTATCGTTCTTATGGCATTTTCTGTTATAATCATCTATATTCATGCCCGTGTACTCCCTGTTGAGCTGGATGATATTTATTCACTATTACTCAAGAGTATTTCGACATGTGCATCTACTTTCGGACTTTCTTTTTGGATGGCTTCTCGTTTGTCTCATTTTCCACTCAACGACCCCTTGCATTCACTGGCTCTAGGAATCGCCATTGGAGTCATTGTTGGATATTTCGGTGTCGTCGCAACTGTGCTTTCTACATCCAACATGATATTGAATCTTTTATTTATGCCAAAAGATTATTGGTCTGTGCTTGCGCTTGGACTCACAATTTTCCATGCCCTTACATTTACATCTAACTCGTTCATTAACTGGGAAGACGGAACTTTGACATTTTTGGTTACCACAGTCGGTGTCATTTTTTTGGTATATTCTTTAAGAAATTTGCAAGATGACAAGTCAAAGATAATGGCTGTCTATTACTCACTCTTGATAATGATATTTTCTCGTGCTGCTTCATTTATTCGTGTCTGTCGTGAAGAGCAAGGTGTTAACTGTGTTACTACTTTTTATGAGAATGGCACTTCTACTTCATCTTTGATACATGTTGCGTTACTTGGATTTGTTTCAATCATCTTACCGTCCACTATCAGCTCCTTTTACAGCAACACTGCTAATTACAATGGATCTGCTTCAGTTTGGATTTCCTTCGGACTACGGATAGCCATGCTTCTTGCAACAGTTTTTTGGGCATTGGATGTTATGGAGAACAAAAATTTCTTTGTTTTAGAGTCTGCTTTGAGTGTTGTTAAAGAAATCAAGTTATTGATTGCTCGAATTTTATTTGGTGTTACTTTGCTCGCTGCCAATTATGCTTGGTACAGGGGTGCTCTATGTGTAAAAGTCGAATTTACTAACAACCAAAATTCTGCCCTTAAAAAGCAACAAAAGGTCCAAGCCCGAATCATGGGCTATTCTAACATTTATGGTTCTACACTCTTTTTAGTTGTTCTTAACTTCTTTGGAGTGTGTCTTATTGCTTCCAAGCCACTTGCCGGTGTTTCACTTGGGCTTTTGGTTTGCCAAATTTTGGCATTGCTTGAGGTATTGGATCTCAATGAACTCTACTTTTCGCCAATTGGACCTATATCTTTAGGACTCTTGGGTGCATCTCACTTCTTCACGACGGGTCACCAAGCTACTATTCCCTCTATTCAATGGGATGCTGGATTCATCCCAGTTGATACCATCGTGATGCCTATTACCCATCTTTTCATCCTATTTAACACCTTTGGATCTCAAATTCTCGTCAGTTTATCTGTTCCTCTTGTGACTCTATGGAAGATCTCACCGTCTAAAGAACCATCTTCACTTCTTACTGTGACTACACGTGCAGCTCTAACCCTTGTGTTGTACCAGACAGTCGTCACATTAAGTTCGATGATCTTTGCTATGCATTTTAGACGTCATTTGATGATCTGGAAAATTTTTGCACCACGCTTTATGCTCGCTGGTCTCTCTCTTGGTGTTACCGATTTTTTCGTGTTTTTGGCAATGATTTTGTTTTCTGGTCGGGCAATATCTTACATTAATTCGATTTTCAACACATGATAAACTTTAAAGGAAAAAAGGCAGACAGTTATAATAAAGCATAGGACCAAAATAAGGTAATATTATTAAAAGATAGATAGACTAACAGATTTCATTGAAGCTTGTAGGTTGGTTTTTTTTCATTTCATTGTATTGTAAATTTTTGCATTTAGCATTTCTAATTTTAAATGAATGGCTTAGACAATTTGAGATACATGAAGTAATAAAACAAAAAAAAGCTTATTCCAAGCCCGATAAGTTTGATGCAGATGGGATATCAAGTAAATTTAGTGCTGAATTGGATACGGTATCGTCACCATCAGGGTTGAGTGTAATAAAAGCATCTGGATCCAGCCCAGGGTTATTCGTTGGGTCATCTCTCAATAAGCTGCTACTGTCAAAAGCGTCGTTAGAATCCATTGTATAAGAAGATGGTTCATTATTAATTCCATTGATGGTTCCGTCCCCTATGTTTTCGCCAGCGTTTTCAGTAATCATAGTGCTTGGATTAATTGGGTTCTCAGCAAGGCGAGAATCGACAAAATCTTCCATCGAGGTATCCGGTTTAAAGTCATCGTCAATCAAAGTATCTTGCATATTCTGTTGAATGTCTTCGTTTGTATTTTTCATATCAACATCTGCTTGGTCTGCAGAAGAAGGAGCACTTTCAGTTGAAGCATCTTCAGTTGAAAGTCCGTTGGAAATTTCAGGGGTCCCCATACTACTTCGTATAATCTTGACTTTTAACTTGTCTGTAACTTTTAATCCGAACTTTTCTAGCAGTTCATTTTCTGTAGAGTGTTCTGAATTGGATATATCTTTGGCATTACCAAACTCTTCCCTCAAGGCTTCAGTTGCTTTCTTGAAAAACAGTGCCTTTTCGCTCAAACCACCACTTAGTCCTTTAGGTTTATTGTCTTGTTCTGTAGCAGTCATCCTCTGTTCATTTTCAATAATCGGATTCAAGTATGTGCTTTGTGCTTCGTTTTCTATAGCTGTTGTCGTCGCTGGTCCAGCCACATATTTAGATGTCTCAACAGCTGTTCCTATTACTAACTCCATCCATTCATGGTACCGCACATATCTCATCATTGCTGCGTCTCGTAATGACATCAAATCCATTTCGTCACCCATTCCACCTGCCTCGTCTACATCATCCCCAAACTTTCCGCCACTATTGGAATTTGCATTAGCAATAGCGGCAGCCACCATTTCATCCTGCTGTTGATGTTGCGGCGGGTGCTGATGTTGCTGAAGCTGTTGATGTTGATGTTGGTGCTGGAATGAAGCTGCTGCGGCTGCTGCCTGGGCCTGTTGAGCAGCAATACTTTGTTGATAATGCTGTTGTTTTGATATCCGCCCATTGCCCCTCTTGATATAGGGAGAACCACCGCGAGGACCAACCATACCGTTGTTAAAATGTGTATGATTGTATAGGCCTTGTCTTAATTTTTGGTGTGCTTATTTTTTGGGCTACTATACTTATTCGTGATATGTGAATAAATTTTAATTAATAAATAAAACGCGTTTCTGTTCCTTGATGGAGGAGGTTTTGGATGAAACTGAAAATGAAAATGAAAATTCCACACTCAAAGAAATTTGGTTTATTAGTACAATGTTACTTAATCATTTGTCATCATATTTTACATAAAGACTTGTTTTGTTTCTTTTCATTTTTTCCATTTTTCCAGTGATGAATCTTTAAATTGACTATTCACCATCGATCGCTCTTTGATCTCTCACTGTCCTTGTTCTTCTCAACAACCCCCAATTGCCCTTCCACAGTGGCCTTTTATACCTTTCTGTTTCATTTGGTGTTAATTTTTGGTAACGTCTTGGTTCCTCGCTGGCCGTTTCTAAGACGATACATTATATATTTGTTTGTTATCTGCTCTCGACAAACCAGAGTTGGCGTTTCATTGTCTCTTAACTCACGCCTGGTCAATCCCTTTGGCCCGTAATGCAGAACTCAGAAGGTGGCAGGCCTTTACTTGGAAAACAAAATTCTAGTTCCAATTTTTCTTCGTTCAAAACTTCAGAGTCGTCCTCAAGTTATGACTCTGCTCTTGGATTCTCCATCACACCTCAAGAGTTGCAACAGCAACAACAACAGCAGCAGCAACAGCAGCAGCAACAACAACAGCAACAACGGCAACACCATCACCACCAGTCACTTCCACAAGTGCAGCAGCATATTGAAAAACATGGAGGAGTAAAAGATACTAGCGGCGGAAGTGATGGAATGCATTTTGGCGGAGGAGCCTATGGAGCCAGTTATGGCCCTCCTCAGGTTTATGGATCTGATCCAAATACTCGTATAAATGGCGCTTCTTCCGCATCAAAACAAGAAACTTACAGATATGGTAATGAAGCTCCCCAGCTGCCAGTGTCACAAGGTAATCGGTCTTTTCACAGGTCTCAATACTACGAGGGACAGCAGTACCTGCCGAAGCGTGCGGCGTATTTCGAGTCACATTGGCCGCTCTACTCTGCTGACTGGTCATATAATGGAATAAAGGACTCGGATTTACTGGCTGTTACAACTTACACTGAAGACACTTCCAATCGAATTCAAATTATTTCTGCACTTCATTCTGATCAAGGTGGATATCAATCTTTTGACTTCCAAAAGGCTACTGAAGTCAGTGTCCCTTATCCTTGTACTCGAATTGCATGGGCACCACCTTCTCTGCGTACTTCTTTTTCTAATATGCAAATGATTACTACTGGAGATTGTCTAAGGTTATGGAGTTATAATGCTGATACTGCGCAGCTCCACCAGAAATGTGCCTTGGTGAACAAAGCAAAGTCCACTTATATGCCCCCAGTGACTAACTTTGACTGGAATAAGATAGACCCTTCCATCGTCATTACTAGCTCTATTGATACCACTTGCACAGTTTGGGATGTCAACACATCAACAGCTCGAACTCAGCTAATCGCTCATGACAGTGAAGTGTATGATGCAGCATTTGTAGCCAATTCTGTCGACATATTTGCTTCAGTAGGAGCTGATGGCTCAGTCCGAGTCTTTGACCTGAGATCCCTTGACCATTCAACAATTATTTATGAACCTCAGCAACCTGTTCCACTAGTGAGAATTGCTAGTAACCCTCTGGAAGAAAATTCCTTAGCTGCTCTTGCAGCAAACACAAACGAAATCTTTGTTTTGGACATTAGGGTTCCCGGTGTCCCTGTAGCCACACTTACAGGCCATCAAGCACCAGTTAACTCGATTGCATGGGCTCCTTCTTCGGCCAATGTGAGGCCTACTGGTGGTTCCAGTCATAGCAAACGTCATGTACTGGCCTCGGGTGGCGATGACTGTCAAGCGCTTATATGGGACCTTAGCACGGTGAGCAGGTATCCTCGGCCACTAGTGGACCCCACTGTCAATACCAGCAGTGGTGGTGCTAGTATTGCTTCCCCAGTTGCGTCAGCGACCGATGTCCCAATATTGTCAGCCTATAGCGACTCACTTGAAATCAATACCATCACGTGGAACAGAGATGCAAGTTGGATTGGTGTTGTAAGTGGAAAGGGCATCCAAGGTGTACGATTATAGATAATAGAAAGATAGCAATTGAAGAAAAGAACAAAATAATGGTAGGGTCTATTCTATTAAGGATTTGAGATCTTGAAGATTACGTGCTAAGTATTGGGCAAATGACTATTATAAAAATAATAATATGAATAAAGTGTCCATAAAACTGTTTCGATGTGAGATACAAGAAGGGAAGGTAAAAAAATAATTTTAAAAAAGAACCGTCACAGACAGGATTCGAACCTGCGCGGGCAGAACCCAACGCCTAGGCAGCTACATTTATAGCAGGGCGTCGCCTTAACCACTCGGCCACTGGGACTCGGAATAAAATTTTTAAAGTTCTTTTGAATCATAATTCTTAAAGCTGTTTCTTATCAAGATTCTGAAAATTGAACA
>JAJLWW010000125.1:27626-74320 GCA_030570935.1 Geotrichum klebahnii
TAATCGAAAGCTTTAATTCATGCGACACGGCTATGGTAGTGAAAAACTACGATCTGATAATAATACGAAATTCTCGAAGGTGCTTGGTAATCGTTTATTTTTATTTTATGTTATTTTGTTATTTCTATTATATCTTTATACTTTACTTAGCTGCCTGATTGAACTGGCAAAAAATATATTCATTCATTCATTCAAAATTGAACACTGTAAGCTTAGTATTGAATTTAAAGAGCGATAAGATAAATAAATAATAAACCTAACCTTCTTTGCTATTCATTTTGTTTGAATAATGGTTTTATGACATATTTTTCTCTACTTCAAGTATGTTGAGGAAATTTATGTTCACAAAAAATTTAAGTTACGCAGCCTAATAAAGTAGCTATTTTCAGCCCATATCAGTAACTACGACGACTATCAATCAACATAATTATTTACCATTAACGCATTCCAGTCTAATGCCCAATTCCGTACAAACTGAATAAAAAATTTTGCCCATCAAGCAGTGAATATATCCAGTGTTTCTCGTTCCTTCCACCCAATTGTGGGTTCGGATCTACTAGGATCAACGGCGGTAGGGGCCGAGTTTGAGTTTGAATTGGCCTATTGGACAGTAATAAATAAACTTTCAACATTAGGGCTAGGGTGTGATTTGTTGGGATGAAACTAGTATTCGTGGATAATAATTGGGAAGTTTTTTATTATTTTGAATTATTTTTATTATTTTTATTATTTTGAATTTAATTTTTATTTAATTTTTATTTTATTTTGTTGATCTTAGCGAAACACAACAAAAAGTCTGTTGAATCTAGAAATCTTCCCATATTAATTCTATATATTTCAACAAGTGTCCTCCCTTCTTCGAGGAATTTTTATATTCAAAATTTCAACCTTCTTCCTTTCTTCTTCTTTCACCTCCATACCTATTTCTAATTTTTTTTTACCCTCCTCCTCTAATTCCCACCCTCACAAATACAATTCAATATGCGTCCCGAAGTTGAGCAGGAACTTGCCCATACTCTACTTACTGAGTTGCTAGCATATCAATTCGCTTCTCCTGTCAGATGGTAAGTTTGTTTCCATCACTTATTTTATTGGCTGCTTTACTAACTATCACAAAGGATTGAGACTCAGGATGTTTTCCTCAAGGACTTTAACGCTGAACGAATTGTCGAAATTGGACCCTCTCCTACCTTAGCTGGTATGGCCACTAGAACACTCAAGGCTAAGTACGAATCTTACGATGCTGCTCTCTCTCTTCAGCGTCAAGTACTCTGCTACTCCAAGGATACGAAGGAAATCTATTACACCCCTGATCCTGTTGAGGCTGCCCCTGCTGAGGCCGCTCCCGCTTCTACTGATGCTGCCCCTGCCGCCGCCGCTGCTCCTGCTGCCGCTGCGGCCCCTGTTGCTGCCGCTGCCGCTCCTTCTGGCCCCGTTGCTTCAATTGATGATACTCCTGTAAAGGCTGTTGAAGTTCTTCATGCTCTCGTTGCCCAGAAACTCAAGAAGACTCTTGACCAAATCCCTCTGGCCAAGTGTGTTAAGGACCTTGTTGGAGGCAAGTCCACTGTACAAAACGAAATTCTTGGTGATCTTTCCAAGGAATTCGGTGCTGCCCCCGATAAGCCAGAAGAAATTCCCCTCTCCGAGTTGGCTGACTCCTTCCAGCAATCTTTCAATGGCCAGTTGGGTAAACAATCTTCTTCCCTCATCTCTCGTTTGATCTCCTCAAAGATGCCTGGTGGTTTCAATATTACCACTGCCCGTAAGTACCTCTCCGACCGTTGGGGTCTGGGTTCTGGTCGCCAAGACTCTGTTTTCTTAATTGCCATCACAATTGAGCCCAAGAATCGTCTCGGCTCTGAAGGTGAAGCTAAGGCTTTCCTTGATGAAACTGCCAACAAGTATGCTGCTGCCGCTGGAATTTCTCTTGCTGCTGCTTCTGCTGGTGCTGGTGCTGGTGCCGGCGCTGGCGGTGCTGTCATTGATTCTGCTGCTTTCGACGAGCTCACTAAGGACCAAAAATACCTTGTTAGACAACAACTTGAGCTCTTTGCTCGATACCTCAAGGTTGATCTCCGTAAGGGTGACAAGGCTGTTATTGCACAGAAGGATGCTTCTGCTGTTCTCCAGGCTGAGATTGACCTTTGGACCTCTGAGCATGGGGATTTCTACGCTTCAGGCATTCAACCTGTCTTTTCTCCCCTCAAGGCCCGATCCTACGATTCTTACTGGAATTGGGCTAGACAGGATGCCCTCCGCATGTTCTGGGATGTTATTTTCGGACGTCTCTCCACTGTTGATCGTGAGATTGTTGCTCGCTGCATTTCTCTCATGAATCGTGCCAACCCTACCTTCATCGATTTCGTTCAATATCACATGGATCACGTCCCAACTCACAAGGGTGCTACCTACAAGTTGGTTCAGGAGCTTGGTCTTCAGCTCTTGGAGAACTGTAAGGAGGTTCTTAACGCTGACCCCGTTTACAAGGATGTTACTTTCCCTACTGGTCCCCAGACTGTTGTAGATGCCAAGGGTAACATGACTTACTCTGAAGTTGTCCGTCCCTCTGTTCGCAAGTTGGAGCAGTATGTTGCTGAGATGGCCCTCGGTGGTGAGATTACCAAGGATCCCAAGGCTGGTGCTCATGCTGAGGCTGAGCTTGCCCGCATCTACTCTAACCTCACTTCCAAGAACAATTCTATTGGTGGTTCCCACAAGGCTAAACTCGACTCTATCTACTCTGAGCTTACCAAGCTTTTGGCTGATGTTGAGAAGGACGCTGCTCTCACTCCCTCTGAGAAGGCCGAGCGTGTCTCCAGCCTTATTCCCAAGGGCACCGTTCCATTTTTGCACTTGAGATCCAAGGAAGGTGAAGAATGGGTTTACGACAGAGACCTTTCTGGCCAATACCTTGATTCCCTTGAGCAGGCTGCCAAGGATGGTGTTACTTTTGCCAACAAGAACGTTCTCATTACTGGTGCTGGTGCTGGCTCTATTGGTGCCGACATTCTCCAGGGTCTGCTCTCTGGTGGTGCTAAGGTTGTTGTCACTACTTCCAGATACTCTCGCCAGGTCACTGAGTTCTACCAGTCTATCTACACTCGTTATGGTGCTGCAGGTTCTACTCTCATTGTTGTTCCCTTTAACCAGGCCTCCAAGACTGACGTTCTTGCTCTCGTTGACTACATCTACTCTGATACCAAGAAGGGCGGACTTGGCTGGGATCTTGATTTCGTCATTCCCTTTGCCGCTATCCCTGAAAATGGTATTGAAATCGATGGCATTGACTCCAAGTCTGAGCTTGCTCACAGACTCATGCTTACCAACGTTCTCCGACTTGTTGGTGCCGTCAAGACCCACAAGGCCAACAATGGTGTTCTCACTCGTCCTGCTCAGGTCATTCTTCCTCTTTCTCCTAATCACGGTACCTTTGGTTCTGACGGTCTTTACTCTGAGTCTAAGCTCTCATTGGAAACTCTTTTCAACAGATGGCACTCCGAGTCTTGGGCTCCTTATCTTACCATTTGCGGTGCTGTCATTGGCTGGACTCGTGGTACTGGTCTCATGTCTCAGAACAACGCCATTGCCGAGGGTGTCGAGAAGCTTGGAATCCGCACTTTCTCCCAAAAAGAGATGGCTTTCAACATTCTTGGTCTGTTGAACCCCAAGATTGTCAAACTCTGCCAGAAGTCTCCTGTCTTTGCTGATCTTAATGGTGGTTTCCAGTTTATTCCCAATCTTAAGGAGGTCACTGCTCGTCTCAGAGCTGAGCTTGCCGAGAAGACTGAAATCCGTCGTGCTGTATCCATTGAGACTGCCCTTGAGCACAAGGTCGTTAACGGACCTATTGCTGATGCTCCTTATCAGAAGATCACTGTCCAGCCCAGAGCTAACGAGGTCTACGAATTCCCTACTCTTAAATCTTATGAGGATCTTAAGTCTATGGCTCCTGAGCTTGAGGGTATGCTTGATCTTGAACGCATTGCCGTTATTACTGGTTTTGCCGAAGTTGGTCCTTGGGGTAGTGCCCGTACTCGTTGGCAGATGGAGTCTCAAGGTACTTTCTCTATTGAAGGTGCCATTGAGATGGCCTGGATTATGGGTCTCATCAAGCACCACAATGGTCCTCTTAAGGGCAAGCCTTACTCAGGTTGGATTGATGTCAAGACTAGTGAGCCTGTTGATGATAAGGATGTCAAGGCCAAGTATGAGAGTTTCATTATTGAGCATGCTGGTATCCGTCTTATTGAGCCTGAGCTTTTCAGTGGATATGATCCCAAGAAGAAGCAGTTTATGCAAGAAGTCATCATTGAGCATGATCTTGAGCCATTTGAGAGTTCCAAGGAAAGTGCTGACCAGTTCAAGCTTGAGCAAGGTGACAACGTTGAGTGCTTCCCTGTTCCTGATTCTGATCAGTACAGTGTCCGTTTCCTCAAGGGTGCCCGTATCCTTGTTCCCAAGGCTCTTAAGTTTAACCGTCTTGTAGCTGGTCAAATTCCTACTGGTTGGGACGCTCGCCGATATGGTATTGGTGAGGACATCATCTCTCAGGTTGATCCCATCACTCTTTATGCATTGGTTTCTACTGTTGAAGCTCTTATCTCCTCTGGTATCACTGATCCCTTCGAGTTCTACAAGTATGTCCATCTTTCTGAGGTCGGTAACTGTTCTGGTTCAGGTATGGGTGGTGTTAGCGCTCTCCGAGGAATGTTCAGAAACCGTTTCCTTGATATTCCCGTTCAGAATGATATTCTTCAAGAGTCTTTCATCAACACTATGTCTGCTTGGGTTAACATGCTGCTCATTTCTTCTGCTGGTCCCATTAAGACTCCTGTCGGTGCTTGTGCCACTTCTATCGAGTCTGCTGACGTTGGTATTGAGACAATTATGAGTGGAAAGGCCAAGATTGTTTTCATTGGAGGTTACGATGACTTCCAGGAAGAAGGTTCTTATGAGTTTGGTAACATGAAGGCTACTTCTGACTCTCTCAGCGAGGAGGCTCATGGCCGTACTCCTGGTGAGATGTCTCGTCCTAACTCCAACTCTCGTGCTGGTTTCATGGAGTCTCAGGGTGCTGGTATCCAGGTTTTGATGAACGCCAAGCTTGCTGTTGAGATGGGTGTCCCCATTTATGGTATTGTTGCTCTTACTGCTACTGCTACCGATAAGATTGGCCGATCCGTCCCTGCTCCTGGCCGTGGTATTCTCACCACTGCCCGTGAGAACCACGACAACAAGTACCCTTACCGCTTGCTTGACATCAAGTACCGTCGTATTCAGCTTGATCTTCGTAAGAAGCAAATTAAGGAGTGGACTTCTTCTGAATTGTCTTACTTGCAAAGTGAAGTTGGTGCTCTTGATCCTAAGGAAGTTGACGTTCCCACTTTCTACCGTGAACGCGCCGAGCAAATTGACTTTGAGGCTCGTCGCCAAGAGAAGGAGGCCCGTAACCACTGGGGTAATGAGTTCTGGAAGCAGGATCCTCGTATTTCTCCCCTTCGTGGTGCTCTTGCTACCTTCAATCTTACCATTGATGACTTGGGAGTTGCATCCTTCCACGGTACCTCTACCACTGCCAATGACAAGAACGAGTCTTCAACTATCAATGAGATGTTTACCCATCTTGGCCGTACCAAGGGTAACCCAGTTCTTGGTATTTTCCAGAAGTACCTCACTGGTCATCCCAAGGGTGCTGCTGGTGCTTGGATGGTTAACGGTGTTTTGCAGGTTCTTAACTCTGGTATTGTTCCTGGTAACCGCAATGCTGATAACATTGATCCTTACATGGAGAAGTTTGACCACATCATGTATCCCTCTGTCACTTTGCAGACTGATGGTATCAAGGCTGCCTCTATCACCTCTTTCGGTTTCGGTCAGAAGGGTGCCCAGATGATCTGTATCCATGCTGACTATGCTCTTGCTGCTCTTTCCAAGTCTCAGTACGAAGCATACACTGCTAAGGTTGGTGCCAGATACAAGAAGGCCTACAGATACCTGCACAACGCTGTTGCTGAGCAGTCCATGTTCGTTGCTAAGGATAAGCCTCCTTACAGTGATGCCCAGGAGTCTTCAGTCTACCTCAATCCTTTGGCTCGTGTTGATTTCGACAAGAAGTCTGAGTCTTTGGGTTTCAACCAGCGCAAGATTACCCAGGCCAACTACTCTCCTTCTAGTGGCCATACTGAGGATGTTCTTAAGGCTTTGGCTTCCCAGTCTGGTGCTGGTGCTTCTGGTTCCAACGTTGGTGTTGATGTTGAGCTTCTTGATTCTGTCAACATTGAGAATGATACCTTTGTTGAGCGCAACTTCACAGATGCTGAGATCAAGTACTGCAATGCTTCTCCTGATGCCCAGGCTTCATTCACTGGAACTTGGTCTGCTAAGGAGGCAGTCTTCAAGTCTTTGAACACTGCTGGTAAGGGTGCCGGTGCTGCTTTGAAGGACATTGAGATTCTTCGCAACAACAAGGGTGCTCCTTATGTCGTTCTTCATGGCGATGCTGAGAAGGCTGCCTCAAAGGAGGGTATCAAGACTGTCAAGGTCTCTATTAGCCACAACGACTACCAGGCCGTTGCTGTTGCAATTGCTGAGAAATAGTTTCATGTACTGTATTTTTGATTATATATCTAGCAAATTGATATTATGAATTGAATTCTCTTTTAATTATTTTGTTTCATTAAAGATAATTGTAAATAAATATTAATGTTTTTTTTTCTTTCTGTTTTCTTCCGAATCTAATATATATTTAATTGTATAAATTTATTCACACGCTTTCTCTTCAATCCGCTTAATGAGAAATATATTGAAACACAAAACTAATAATATCATGTTCAACTTCCTGCCTTAACAGCAAATCCTCGATTTTCGCCAAATCGGGTTTTGTAAAATGATTCCAAGAGTTTGCATCGCCATACAACATGGCTGGAGACTTGAGATACTGACGCCCGTTTTTGCAGCGTTTACACTTGAATGTATCATGTGTATCACACAAAGTATCAAGTTGAAATGTAAACAGTTGGCGCAGATTATCAATGGAAAATAATCTGTCTACATCTTGGTTCTCGTCCACAACACAGGATGATAATGATTGTTTCATGCTTTGACGCTGGAATATCTTTTCTTCAATTGTACCCGTTGAAATGAATCTGTACACAAAACAGTCCTTCTTTTGACCATCTCGCCATACTCTTGCTAATGCTTGTTGGTCTGCAGCTGGGTTCCAGTCAGGATCGAGTAAGATTAATCGATTGGCGCCGATTAGATTGATACCACAACCACCAGCTTTAGATGATAACAAGAATATAAAATCAGATGTGTTTTCTGGGTCATTGAACTTATCAACAAGTTTTTGCCGTTTTTTAATGGCTTGTGTACCATCCAATCGAAGACTACCATAGCGATTAACCCTGCAGAGTCGTTCGATAATATCAAGGGTTTGAGTAAAGTTAGAAATTAAAACGATTTTATCATTTGTGTCTTGTCGGATTCTGGCCAGCATTCGCTCCAAGACTGCAAGTTTGCCTGAATACCAAGTTTTAACTTCACGCCGGCTTCCGGATCGCGAGTCTTTAGGAACAAAATCAGCTGGAAGTACATTCTCGCTACCTTCAATATCATTGGGTAAATCAAGTAAATCAGGATGGGTGCATAACTTGCGGAGCATACCAATTGCTTTAAGAGGTTGCGACCCTGTGCCTCGTAACAGTTTCTTGATTTCGGGGGATGAAATGAAATGGTTGTAGATATCATGCTGGACTGGTGCAAGATTACAAAATACCACATGCTCATATTTGACAGGTAAGTATTTCGATAAAATATCATTGGTACGTCGAATAATCAAGGGTCCCACTAGTTGAGCCATTTCAGCCAGTTTCTTTTCACCAATAGCCACTTGAGATTCTGTTGCATCTGCATCACGGCCACGTAGAATATCAAGCTCATAATTTTTGCGGAACTCAGCTCTGGTCCCTAATAAACCAGGGTTGGCAAAATTGAGCAGTGAAAAGTATTCTGACAAGTCATTTTGAATAGGAGTGCCCGATAATATGACCCGACGTTGAACTTTAAGCGAGTCTAAAGCAGTAAATGTTAAAGATTCACCATTTTTCAGTCTATGACCCTCATCACATAATAATAAACCAACTTCAGTTTGCTGCAATTCAGCAACATTACGGCGTAAAGTTTCGTATGAAATAATGAGCACTGGTCTCACAATCTGGCGTCCACTAGCTTGTGCCCATTGCCTAACAGCAGCTGCAACTGGTCCATTGTTGGCGCCACTTGCCGTTGACATTGTTCCAGTATTGATTTTAGCACCTCCTTTACCACTGGTAGTGCTGCCATCAACTGCTAAAGGTGAAATTGTGCCCTTTCCCAGCCATTTGTCAAGCTCATTAGCCCAATTGCGTACCAACGAAGATGGACATACAATAATGCATTTCTGGATTGTAGCATTAGCCGAGCCTTGTGGAGATTGCTTAAGGAGCGTCCAAAGCAATGCAATACATTGTAATGTTTTGCCCAGTCCCATTTCATCGGCCATGATACAACCAAAAGCTTTTGGCACTATCTGGCCAGTTGTACATTTATATAGAAACTTGACACCCTCTACTTGATGAGGTCTCAGGATTTTGGCTAACCGTGGATCAATCACAACAGGCACGTTGGGGTACTTCTTTTTCTTGGTTTGACCTGACGGGTCCAAGCCTAATATTTCAGCCAATGACTTTTGTTGTCGTTGGTTTGATCGTTTTGTCGGGACAGATGGGGGAGGAGAAGGTAGCGGCGTTGATTCTGCTGACTCTTGTGATAACTCCTGTTCGGGCTCTTCTGCATAAGGATCTTTATCAATCGTAGGGTCATATAATACAATAGCGAATTCTCCACAAGGGTCGTATAATGGTCTTGGAATAAACGTGGCTTGACGCCGAGTTCCTAGAGATGGTGGAGGTCTGCCTTGATCCTCATAGTCTTTAATAGGCACTGAAAATTTTCTTTTAAAAACTTGTTCTTCATCTATATCTTCATTTGATTTCGAGGCACCAGAAGAAGAGACTGTAATTCTTCGTACCACACCTAATCTAGTGCCGATTCTGTTCACTTGATTATCATCCCACTCTCCGAGTGTGTCGTCTATTTCTTGAAGCAACCCTCCTGTGTCTTCTTTGTAGTTTATAGTAGTTCTAGAACGACGAGGTGGAGCGCGTCGTGAGCCTGTAGGCCCTTTGGCTCGTGGAGATTGGAAAGGTCGAAACAGCACCGCGGATACATCAGGAGTGTTTGGTGTTGTAGCAAGTTTGAGCTTTTTGGCTACTAAAAGATCAGTAGTTCCTCCTGAGTGGAGGGAGGCAGGTAAGGTACTCGCCCCTCGTTTGCTAGGAGCACTTCGGCGTTGCATCTTTAGATTTGTGCTAGATAGTGTGGCGACGTGTATATGGTGAGTGTGAAGGTGTATCTGGAAATTATTGGAAATAAGAATTAAAAGAGGTGTGGGAAATCAAAGTCAGACACGAAAAAGCGCGTTTTCATCACGAGACCCTATCCATTTATATTACGCGATAAATGAGCTAATTTAGGAAATTTTCATTTTTTCATTAACACAACATCACATACTAGCACTGGTAAATTTACTTCTATTTAAAAAGTACTAATCTTTAATTTTTTAATTATTTTTATTATTTTGATAAATACAAACTTTTTTCGACTTACATTTTATAAAGGAAAATAACTACTCGGCAGCCTTGGAACGCTTGGTAGGGGCAGTTCCAGCAGGGGTGGCTGAAGATTTTCCAGAAGGCTTTTCAACCTTCTTGTCAGCAGACTCGGTCTTTTTGGAGGCCTCAGTCTTCTTGGAAGGCTGAACAGCAGGCTTGGAAACGAAAAGAGATTTGAGGACAACAAATAAAACACCGAGAATTCCAAAGGCAGTAGCTCCCAATGCAAAAATGGCAGTGACGCAAGCAATAAAAACGACGGGCTGAGACTTGATGTAATTAACAGGGTCAGCAGACATGTTAAGAATGAAAGATCGAGCAAGCTCAATAAGGAAGTCCTTTGGATCGTCACGGAAGTGGTCAACCATAGTCTCGTAAACCTTGCGGGGCTTCTTAGCCATGGTTTCACTGATCTTGCGGTCTTCTTGCTTTTCCTCAATTGCCAGCTTGGGCAAGAAAGTGGCATTTCCAATTGCCTCAGCCTCTTCAATAGAGTGTCCAAGGTAAAAGTTATCAAACAAGATATCCTTCTGCATAGTCCAGATCTCAATACCAATAGCACCAATGGGCTCAAGGTCAGAAGGAGTGGCATCCTCATAGTAGTCAGGATTGGGAATCAATCTAGGAGACCAGAATCCAATGTATTCAGGGTTGGGAATCTGAGGCTGAGACCAAGGACCCTTGTACTTGGGGTTGACAATAAGAGGAGCCTTCCAAGGACCACAGCCATGGAGTTCGCATTCGGGATTGAAGATTTCAGGAGCAATGAATTCTCCATCTTCCTCCTCATCCCAGTCCTCGGGAATCTCAGCATCAGGATCAGCAATGTATTCAGGAGCATCCTCGTCCCAGTCCTCGGGCTTAGTGGCCTGGGGATCAGGAATCTTGAGAGGTTCGTCCTCATCCCAGTCCTCGGGCTTGGTGGCCTGCTCGGGATCAGGAATGGTTAAATCATCAACCCAGTCATCAGGCTTGGTGTCTTCAGGATCCTCGATCTCGGCGGGAGGGTTGACGCTAGGGAACATGACACCCTCTGCGAGGAGGTTGTCAGCGCGAACGACCTTACCGTTAATACGAAGTTCAAAGTCCTGATTTTCTTTGATGATCAAAGTGTAAAGGTTGGAAGCCTTGTTGAGACGAGCAGGATTAGGATTCTTGAGATGTTTCTCCTCGTACTCGCCAGTCTTGGGGTTTTTGCGGCGAATAATGAAGTGGACCTTGTTGGTGGAACCACACTTGTCAGGGCCAAACATGACTTGGTAAGGTGAGTCGTTTGAAAACTCGTCGGTATGCAGAGCATCATTCTCGGAGAGAAGCTTGATGTAAGCACCACCACACTCCAGAGATTGCTGAAGCTTGACCTCATATTGAACAACAAGGGTCTTGCCCTTGTTATCCAGAGGCTTATCAAGAATAGCAGAGATAGCATGATGGGAAGCAGGAGACTTAGCAACCAGGCCCTTGTCGCCAGCAAAACCAGGGAATACAGTGGGTTCCTCAATGGCCCATTTTCCAACATAGGAAAATTCGCCATCAGTACCAGCCTTGACAGCGTGTGAAGCCTTCCATCTTCCAGAAGTTTCATCAGTGAATTGCTCAAACAGAACAGCGTCCTTTGTGACATAGGGCTAGTGACGGAGTTAGATAGGTGGCAATTGATTTAATTTTCAGGAGGTAAAACTTACTTCAAAAGGAGGATGTTCAATCTTCTTATTATCATCGGCAGGCTTGGAGTCTACTTCAGCCTCAGCCATTGCAGTATAGGCCAAGAGAGCGCCTACGGCAAGATTTGAGAAACGCATTTTTATCTTGTTTTTATTTTTTTGTGGATTTAAAATGAGTCGTTAATTGGGGTAAATGAAGAAGGAAGAAAGAAAAAGTAGAATGTGAAAGAAAAGAAGAAGGGAAATTATAAATTCAGTTTTGTTATGGGGTGTTTCGGTGGCATTTGAGAACAATCAGAAATCAAAGCAAAAAAAAAAAATTGAAAAATTAATAAATTAATAAAAAAAAGAACAAAAATAACAAGAATAAATCATAAATTAATCTATAACTATTAATAGCAAAAAAGAATGTCTAAATTCGAATAACAATGCTGATGGAATTTCGAATATACTCATATAAATTTCATGTTAATCATGAAAATCATGTAAATCATCATATACAATATTTCATTGTCAGTTCAGCACGTTACCATAATAAATGTTTATGTTAAATGTATTTATATATAACCACGGGCCCTACGAACGTGCAGACGAAACACCACGAAAGTTGACACCAAAATTATATAAAAACAATTAAAGTTTGACAGAAAAGGCTGAAAAGGCCAACCTGGCAAATAATCACGTGATGTAAAAGCCATACATATGTGATATGGTGGTTTCAGTAAACAATCTCACATAGTTTGGGACTCCGTGGCCAAGCTGGTTAAGGCGCGCGACTGTTAATCGCGAGATCGTGAGTTCAATCCTCACCGGGGTCGTTTTTTTGGAAAGTTTTAGATTTAACAATCTGAATACGGAAATAGAAAAAAAAACATACAAATCAGAGATGAACCATACCCATTTCCTATATTTGCTACTTTTACTCGTTTTTATTTCCTATACGATCTTTCAAACACGTACAATACGAAAGATTGGACTTTGAAATATACACGCCCCCCAAACTAATAATAAAATCAAATTATCACGTCCTTTGTCTTCATGACCAAGCAAATAGATGGCACTTTTTATTGATACTATTTGATGTAAAAATAATCAAAAGAGACATTAATTCCATTAGGTATTATCAAATCTCAATTCCAAGACTTGCTGAGGTGACGTCGTCCCATGTCCATTATTGTCAAAGAATCTAGGTGTGTCAGTTGTTATTCCAAGGTTCCTACTGCATAGTTGAATACCTAGGCCTACCCGCAAGTCGTCTAGCCTTCTTTTTTTTGTTTTTTCTGTCTTCCCTAGTACTTGTAGTAGAGTATATGTCAAACTTTAGTCTAACCTTGATCCATTTCTCAGTAATATATACCATGTTATATTATGTTATTTTATGTTATATTATGTTATATTCTATTATATTATATTATAATTACTCTATATGCTACTCTAACCTATTGTTAAATCAAACGCTTGAATCAAGTACTCGTATCAAGTACTTTATAAAATACTTGTATATAGTACAGCCAGTCTTCTTTGCAGTCTTTGGCGACCTAGACCATCCAACAAAGAAGACACCCTAATATACGTATCTTACTTATGAATAGGGTTTAGATGTATATACGAGCGCGCGGACGGTTAAGAACCATATCATTATGATCATAGTGGTAAACTAAACTAAACTAAACTAAAATGAACCATGGAAAACGAAATAATGAAACATTCTGACCCTTTTTTTTTTTTCTGGTAAGGGTGAATCAGAAATAAATAAATAAATGAAAATATAATGTCTGATGGGTTCTGGATTACATTTATATACGTCTTGTTTATGGTCCATGGATTTGGAATAGAATTCGTCGTTTAATTTGTCGCTTGTTAACCATTTTTCTCTTACGACTGATCATCGTGTATACTATACGAGCCTAGAATAATTAAAGGTAAATGTAAATAAATAAATAGACATAAATAGATATATAATAAATAAGTAATACATGAGATGAGGGATGGAAACTGTATACAAAAAATACATTAAAATAAACCCATTAGCGTTTATTCTAAACTTTCCGCCCATTGACTGCAACAGTCACTGTTGGATCTGAAGATATGATTTCAAATGACGCATATTGACTATCAGTAACTCGATCATACCTTGTATCATTATCCTCAAAATCATCTGAACCGTGATCTTCATCGTCATCGTCGTCATCACTGCTGGTATCTTCATTTCTTGAATTATTGGCATTTAAAACAGAGGCCCGTAGAGAAGACGAAGGTAAGGATAATACAGGAGAATGAGATCCTCCTGCGGTTACACTTCTAGTGCCAACATCAGTGCCATGCTCAGGTCCGTCTCCTATCGCTGCGGCACTCATAATCAAGTGCTGGCTGATGGCATCAAATGAAAAGTCAGGTTGGTCGGCCAGATTCAACTGCAACTGGGGTGTTCCAGACTGTCTAACAGACACATGATGACGGTCATCACTACTCGGACTGCTGCTGTTATGGCTATCACTGTCGGAATGTATACTATCCCCACCACTTCCAAAATCTTCATCACTGCTATCTAGGTCTTCTGGACGGCGGGGCGTAACAAGATGTCGGTGGTCTTGGGGTACGGCGGCGACCGGCGGGCGTTGGAGTTCTTGTCTAAGGATCTTGATTATCAAGTCCTTTTGGGCAACGAGAGTTTCTAGTTCATGGATTCGGATATTGAGGACCTTGATTGTGGCTTCGGGTGAGGTAGTCGTAGAGTCTTGGATTTCTTTTGAAGGCGGAGGTGCGCCTGGTGGAGTAGATGTAGAGGGTAGGATTGGTGTTGTTCTGGGTGAGTCCTGCTTGCGTATTGGAACTTGGTCGACGCATGAATCTTCATGCTGCTGGTGCACAATGCTGGTATTCTCGCTTACTGCTGTTGCTGCTGCTGATGCTTCTATTGGTGACGAAGGCAGTTGTGGTTGGCCAAAGTCGTGTTTATCCCCACTATTTCGAGACAAGTTTCGAAAATCCAAAGATCCCAAGAACTTGCGTCGTTTTGACTTGTGTTTAGTACCACCAGATGCTATGGAAGATGCAGGCGGATGTTTTTTATTCTTCATGTCGGTTTCGATATGACTATTGCTACCAAGATTCAGGTTTTTCAAGCTGACGGTAGCTGCCATTTCAAGGCTCTCGTCTGCATCGTCATCTGTGCTTAGTCTTCCGACAGCTGCTACCAGACTAGAATCGGTGCCACTAGCTTTTCTCTTGATACCTTGGGCAGGCGGTCTCCAGCCATGGGTATCTCTTTCATACATGGAACCAGAAATATGGTGCTCGTCAGCAGATCTATTTCTGCGGTGCAGCAACTGCTGCTGTTGCTTCTTAGTGTAGCTGCCCCTGGTATTGGCAGTAGTAATAGCAGGACCATGACTAAACCCTGGTTGTGGTGGTTTTTTAAATCGTCCTTCTCGGTTAAGCTCCTCTTTTCCATAG
The DNA here is from genome assembly GCA_030570935.1 of Geotrichum klebahnii. Classification (NCBI taxonomy): domain Eukaryota; kingdom Fungi; phylum Ascomycota; class Dipodascomycetes; order Dipodascales; family Dipodascaceae; genus Geotrichum; species Geotrichum klebahnii. The sequence continues at coordinate 42,463 of JAJLWW010000125.1, forward strand.
CTCCCTCCTCCAATTCCTGTTCCTAATGCTCCGCCTGCCATCCTGAAGGATGATGCTGGACCCATGTAGGCATTAAGTAGACTTCCATTGCTGCTACTTGCTTGGCTTAGATTGGACTGCTGGTAGAACGAAACGGACGAAGCGCTTCTTTGTCTTGTTTTTGGTTGCTGTGACTGTTGTTCTTGTTGTTGTTGTTGATTATGTTGAGTAGTGGAACCAGACGAGACCCAAGATTTAACTGAAGAGACAACTTTGTTGAATCCCATTGTTCTTCTTCTTCTTAGAGAGAGAGAGGGTCGAGGTGGGTTAGAATAAATAAGGGTATATATAAGTTGAAGTGGGTGGAGTATCTGGTATTTCAACAAAAAATAATCAAGGTAATATGGGTAATTCCAGCAGAAACTGGTGGAACTGTCAAAAGACAAACGAAAAAAAAAAAAAAAAAAAAAAAAAAAAAAAAAAAAAAAAAAAAAAAAAAACAATTAAAAACCAAGTGAAACTGGGGTAAACAAAACGGAAGAAGGTTGGAAAGGTTTAGAGAAGAAAAGAAAGAAACAACGAGTAGAAGAGTAGTAAATGAATGAATAAGTTAGTTTAGTTTAATTTATATTACAATTGGTTAATATTAAAATTAATCTTCATCACGCTACACGTACGTTAGACTACAAACTCTCTATCGTATACTATAAAAGCTGCCTTTAAATTCTGAGCCAAGGGTCGCCTAACCGCTGCGTATAACTTAGACTTTATCAGAGCCTGAGGTTAGGGTGTTAGTTAATCAAGTACATATGCATATAATGTTAGTCAGATTCAGAAGAGCAAAGATTTCTTGAACGATATAAATGGCAACGGCCCAAGTCGATTAAAATTAGTTAAACCTAACTTTCCATAAACCAAATCTTCAACTAATTTTTGGGTGTTGACAACTTTTGGTTGCAACTAAACCAGAAAAGTAACAGAACGAAAACGTAAAAAATAAAAAAAAACCTTCACCAAAATTTACTCGAAACCATATTAAGAAAGAAAAAAATTAAAACATGCTCATTCATGGAATTCTTATCGCTAATTTCAACTTGTCAAAAATATTATTAAATACAAGAATTGAAATAATAAAATAATAAAATAATAAAATAATAAAATAATAAAATAAAATAACTGAAAACAAGTCACCATCATATACAATATGGATATTCCATTCATAAATCAAACCATTATCACGTCTTAAGCTATGCTATTCAAAACTATCAAACTCAACTCATTTTGTGTCTCATATTCAAGGCAAAAATAATAAAAAAATAATAAAAAAATAATAAAAATAATAATAAAACAACTAAACAAAATATATCTTTTTTTCTTTCTTTCCTCCCCCTGGTAAAAAGTCATACTCTTACTGGTTCATAGGATGATGTTGCAATAGTTGCTGCTGTGGTTGGTGTTGCTGTTGGTGGTGGTGGTGCTGATGTTGGAGGTGCTCTTGGGGCTGGTATTGGAGGTCTTGCAACTGCTGCTGGTGAGGGTGTTGTAATGGCTCAGGTTGATGTAAATGTTGTTGCTGCTGCTGTTGTGGGTGATGGGGGTGTAGTTGGGGTTGTAAATATTGTTGATGGAGTTGAGGTTGCTGGGGTTGCTGGGGATGCTGAGGCTGCTGGAGGTGTTGCTGCTGCTGCTGCTGCTGCGGATGCTGCGGGTGCTGCGAATACTGTGGATGAGCGTGTGGGTGGAACTGGTCGACGTATCCTGCTTCTGGAGGCCCACCATATAAACCCGTGCTGCCGCTAATATTGTTTGGATTCGGTGGGTGCTGTTGTGGTTCTAGTTGATAGTTACCTTGGGCCAAAGCAGGCATTGGATAGTAGTGCGGCGGCGGCGGCGGTTGGGATGGCAGCATCTGCTGCTGCTGTTGCTGCTGCTGTTGTGGCAGTACCGGAGGAGGAAGAGGTGGAGACGGAAGAGGAAGAGGAAGAGGAAGCGGAGGGTGTAGAGCGTGCCCAGGATAAATATCTTTGGAATCTTCGGAAGGCGTGTAAAATGATTGGTGGGTATTGTTGGGGATGTGTTCAGGTCTGAATGAGTCTAAGGTAACATGTGAAGACGAGTTGGAAGGAGCAGTTTTGGAAAGAGGAACAGCGGCGGCGGCAGCCATCACGTCGGTTGTTGCGGTTGTGGTTGATATATTTTTAATGCTGTCTGTTTTATGCAAAGGAGTGGAAGGAGATGAAGACTTGGACACTAAAGTGACTGCCGAGCAGGCATCAGTAGACAGACCGCTGCTGCGCCTACGTACACTCTCTGGGGACAAATAGGTGGTGGTGGTGGTGGTAGTAGTAGTAGTATTGGAGTGGTGGGAAGAAATGTGGGTATTACTGTCCTGGGGATTTTGGGGAGAAATGCTCGGAAGGGAAGTCGCACTGGTGGGAGAAACCGAACAGGACGAAGAAGTCGCAGTTCCAGTGGTGGTGGTTGCTACTGCGCCTGACGACGACACTACAGAAGACTTTTTCTTGCGTCGCATTTGCAGCGTCGATTCCTTGCGCACTCGAACTTTGTGGCCCTTGGAAGCCAGGTCTTTAATAAGGTTGCTGGACATGGCCAGCCCAGGAAAGTTCTTGGGCGAGTACACCGTGATAACTGAGGAATCTATTTCTCCACGAAGGTAGACAAATGAATGCGACAAGGGAACTTCAAATACGCGAAACTTGAGCTTATAGTAGCCCTCTTGGCGAATGGAAAGGTCGTTGAGAATGAAAAAGAATTTTCCAGGAGGTGGATTTCGAATATGGGTGAGCGATACGACAGTAGTTCCAGCCAGGCGAGAGGGTGCAGGAACCCCCTTGGCCGTAGAATGATTGACCTCGTCATCTAGCGAAAGCAGCGTAGTATGCACAATGAACATGCTGGGTACCTGGTGAGTAATTTCCGTGTCATTGGCCTTGACTTCAATTGACAATACCGGAGGAGGATCTACAGGGCGTCTAGAATCGGCTTGGAATTGAGTTAGTCATGTTCAGTAAGGTGAAAAATTTCACTTTATTTTTTCATTCAAGAATTCTTTCAACAAACCTTTGGAACTCCATCCTGTGGCTCTTGCTTGAGATGGTTGCTGTGCGACCTGGAGTTGGAACGAATAGTGAGGGTTTGTTTGATTTGGAGGTTGAGGAGGACCTTTGGAAGGTGGATGAAGCGGTGATTGGGGCTGAATTGGATTGTTGAAACGGGAGTAGTGACGATAGTTAAAGTCAAAGTTTGGAATGTTCATTGTCGGTGGAGAATAGGACCGAGGGGGGAGGAGGATGAGTTGAACGAGAAAGAGATTGGATGAGGAGGGGAGGGATTGGACGAGGCAAGATCGAACAGAAGAAGTCGAAATTACTGAAGGGTGGATGGTATTAAATGATTTTTAAAAGTCGCGAAGAAGAAAAAGAAGAGAAGAAGAAGAAGAAGAAGAAGAAGAAGAAGAAGAAGAAGAAGAAGAAGAAGAAGAAGAAGAAGAAGAAGAGAAAATGAAAATAAAAAAAAAAAAAAAAAAAAAAAAAAAAAAAAAAAAAAAAAAAAAAAAAAAAAAAAAAAAAAAAAAAAAAAAAAAAAAAAAAAAAAAAAAAAAAAAGTTTGAACCAGAGGAAAAAGAAGAAGACTAATTGACAGAACCATAGAAAAATAGAAATATAAAAGAAATGTGTCTGCAGAACAACAAGTTTGGCCCTGTTTTTTGTTGTTTTCTTTTTTTCACTTTTGGACGCATTAGAATTTCTTTTTGCCTTGAATATTTCTAATTTTCTATTTTTTGCTTTTTTCCATTATTATTTTTATTATTATTTGGTTCATTTGGTTCATTTGGTTCATTTGGTTTATTATTTTTCTTGTTTTCTTTTCCCTCTGCCTGTATTTATCGATTGCCAATTAAAGACTGCTGATCTAAGACATGACGCTTCTCTTGTTATGGTACTTGCATATATTTAAGGTCGCCACGACACTAGGTGTGTGTAGGGGCCAGTACAAGGAAACTATGATGGGGCTAGGGTCGTAACCACTCCACAATCTTAGGCGGCGCTATGCAGCGCACAGTTGCATGCCTAATAATAACCTTGATATGTAAACATTGGTCTTGTTGCCTAAACCTCACCTCCTTCCTCCTGGCTTACGCTTATTTTTTTGTTGTTTTTAATTGTCATCTTGTTTCTTTCTCTCTCACCCTCCCCCAATCTTGAAAGTAATTTCGGTCTCTGGTGGAGCCTTCAGGCAGTAAGAATTTGAAATATTATTACCACATCACGCTATTTATGCGGCTTCCGCCGCACAGCCCGCACTTTTATCTCATTCCCGATGTGGCAAAAGGACTATATGATTTGGCAGAAACCTGTGGTTTGTCATTAGTAAACTCTTTTTCGTTGCATAACAATGCATAGGCGTGCGTTGTTTCTGCATGTCTTTCTGCTTTAATGCAAACACAGTTGTGGAAGTTATGTTGCATTTACCATTATAGGGCAATGTTTACCACTATTTTTTATTTTTTTAACTGGTGGGTTTAACTGGGTTACTGTAACTTAAGCGTACAACCGCCTTATAGACCTATGACCAGAGAAAAAGCCCTAGTTGTTCTGCTGAACAACCCTAGGTATTACCCTGCCCGCTCTGTAGTTTCACTGTGCCACTATGCGCCACACCAATATTCTCCACAGTTCACGTTACACAATAGCGCTGAAACGTGATCGGGGGGAGTGTAAAATGAGAGAGAAAAAGCCAAGTTTCCTATTTTATGCAGCCAAAGTCAATTTCATGTTTATCCCTCGAGTGGAGGCTTTTTCCTTGCTCTTCACCACCGCAGTTGAAACAACAGAAAAAAGTATTTAAACAACGGATAATTCCGTTCAATAATAATTCTTCTTTTTCTTCTTTTCTTGTTTCTCCTTTTTTTTAGTTAATCTTTTTATTGATTTTTATTACTAAATTTTTTAAAAAACCTCATCTCTCAATCCTCAATTAATACATCATGGACTTTCTCAAGAACGCTGTAAACAACGCTGGTGAAGACGCCATCGTGGACCAGGCTGCCAACTACGTCAACCAAGCCACTGGTGGAGACAAGAAGCAAATCATTGACCAAGCCTCCTCCTACATCAAGAAGACCATCGATAACGAGGATGGATCTCAGACTACCACCACCAAGCAGACCACTGACTCCACTCTGCTTGACAAGGGTGAGAATCTCATCAAGTAGCAAGTCACCAACGAGGTAAACCAGACCTCCAACAACAACAACAACCAGGGCGGTCAGACCACCCAGAAGACCACTGTCAAGACTGATTACGTTGATAAGGGAGTCTCAATGGTTGAGGAGAAGTTGTTTAACATTCCTTCTGGCCAACAGAACCAGCAGCGCAATGAGCAAATTGCCGGTTTTGTTCGTTCTGGAATTGAAAAGTACACTCATGGAAACAATAACGGCAACAACAACAACAACAACAACAACAACTAGAATACTTGTTCAAGTAAATAAAAGTTTTGTAATGTAGTTTATAATGATCAGTGAATGAATGAATTTGATTGTTATTATACGAGAATTGAGGGTATTTAATTTGCTGCCTGACCTGAGAAATGAGATGGTTTGGTGGACCACATGATAATCCGCTGCCGCCTTAAAAACCCAAAAATATCAAACAGGGCAATTTATATAGTAAAACAAAAAACTGAAGGGCTGACCTGAATGTGATTTTTATAACCACCCTTGATTCCTCGGTATTCGAATACCTGGTATTATGGGCGGTAATTTGTCCTTGCATTGACTCAATGATATATGTTTACATGTAACCATTTCAGGTCTATAATTCAACTCCAATTGAAACCAGCCCTTTTTGACTTCTACCACCCTCAATTGTAAACTCAATGACCTCCTTCTCTGTGACCTTATTAAACTTATCAGGCAGGTTTTCCACAACTGTCATGGAAATTTCTGCGACCTTACTTTAATATTCCATGCCGAAACCTTATCACCCTTATTTCTTCACCTAAAAAACTGTAATTATACGTTATAACCAGTGAATTTAATTCCAAGATTTTGTTTATTTATTTTATATTTTATTTTTTATTTTATTTTATTTTTTATTTTATTTTTTATTTTATTTTTTTATTTTTATTTTTTATTTTGAAATAAAACCCTTCCTAGGTTTTTCATTAGACTTTCTAGGTTTGGGATTTACATCATCGTGGTTACTCAAAAAACAGGGTCCTTATTTCTTAGATTAAATGTAAATGAAAATGAAAGAGGCCTAAAAAAAAGGTTTGTAATAAAATCAATCACAAATTAAAATAAAAAACACAAAAAAAACAAAAAAAAAAAATTTACAAAAAAATAAAAAAAAACGGTGAATCCTATGGAATGGTTCAAACGAAGAACTCTGATCAGTGACAAAGGAACAAGACCATAAGCAGAGTAATGCATTAACAAAAGACTACACACGGCACGATGAGCTTTGTATCCATATTCTATCAAAGCCCGATCAAATATTCAACTATAACAATGTAAATTAAATTATGCCCAAGTCTCAATTTATAGCAACTTCTTTTTATTTTATTGTATTTTGTTGCTTCAGAGTCAGTGATGAATATACCCCAAAGCAAACTACGACTGGTGAGAATCTTCACGGTGGGTAAGACAAAGCAATTAATCCTCTTGAATGAAGATCACTACATTATGATTCTCCATCATCATTTACGGGCTGAAAAGAGTCTCTTCGTTTATTAAAATTGCGGGCAGGCGTTCTTGTGACTACTACGACTACCGAATCGTCTTCTTCGCAGGTTTTGTAATAATTCAATCCAGAAACTTTTAAATGAAAAATTTAACAAGAAAGAACAAAATACTGGATCTCGATATCTTGTACTCTCCTGATTATTATCGCCTACTTCTTGGACTGAATTATCTGTATCGAGATAGCGTTCCAAATAGCATTCTTATCCTGCTCTTTAAAGTAAACAATATTCCAAGTGCGTTTTCTAATAGACAATTGAACGCTGAACATTTGCTCACAATCTTGTAACTTTCCTTAGAGCCCTTTAAAGATACTCAGTAACAAGGGAACAGACTACGCAAGGTCAAGTTTAAACTTTACTCTGGACATTCTGCACAGCTAATGGAAAACCATTCTGTTCAAGCCACTTTTTGCAATAACTCGATTCCAACATCATGACATTCGTTTGAGAGACATTTTTCATATTTTTATACATTACACATCCAAAAGATTACTCTGAAGCAGAGGCACGAGCTAAAACAAATCAGTTAGTTAAATCATCCCCTTACACCTTCCACCATCAAAACTTACTGTAAGTGTACTGCTTGCTGTGTCCAATAACCTTCTTAATGACTCCCTTGGCCTCAAGATCTCTAAGGGCAACACGGGCAAGAGATCCTCCGATCTTTAGTCTATCAACAAGAACGGAGACAGTGACGAGCTTGTAAGTGGCAGTCTCCTTGAAGATACGGTCGTACAGGGGCTGCTCAAGAGTGACGTGGTGCTGGGCCTTGTCCTTAACCTTTCCCTTGGACCACTTCTTCTTAGTCTTCTTACCACCGGCGGCAGCGGCAGCGGCCTTGGCGGCCTTGGATTGTTGAATCTTTGGTGGCATCTGTTGAACAAAATCTTGTTAGTATGATATTCGGTAACTCTGTCATTAACAGCAAAGTCCAGTAAAATTACAGGAGAAATCCAGTCAAGTTGTAATCACGACCCAAGTTATGCACCATACACATAACTTGACAATCCTGTCTACAACAATCCGGCTCCTCTTCTGCCACACTATCGCACTGCTCATTGCGTTCTTGATAGACTTCTCAGTTCATACGTACTTTATTTGTTGTCGGGTTATGTCTCGAAAATCCGTAAGGTTGAAAGCAAACGAATTTTGAAAAAAAAAAAAAAGGAAAAAAAAAAAGTAATAATACTGTCCCTAGGAAAACTTGATGCAATATGCCCTTACCCAGTTCAGTGCTAACAAAACGGCTTACTAGGCTGTTTTCCATGGTAATAGTAAAACATGGTCTGATCTGAGTATAATATCAGCACGAATCAATAGCCTTTGTGACTGTGAAACTTTTTAATTCAACAATGATTTGTCTGCTTTTTTTAGGGCTCAGCCCTATTGATATTGTCATGGAAACGGTTTTCAGCCGTTTGCACCTCAACTTCACCTTTCGTTCCTACACCATTAGTACCGCCTGCTTACAAGTAGGTTGTGATGCTGCTGGTTCATGGAGAAGAATAAGGGGATTTATTTTCCATAGTTTTGAATCTAACCTTTTATTTTTTTCAATTAAATCTTCACAACTTTTCATAATGCCCAATGATAAAATTTCTGAGTTCATTTATAGCCAAAAGGCTCATATCAGTTGTCGAGATCGAGAGGGAATGATGCATGCCCGTAAGATTTACAAGTCAGTTCTAGCCAAAAGAAAGTAAGTAGAATACTAAATAATTACGCTCGAATAAGCATTCTTGTTCAGCTACGCCCCAGTTTATAAGAAATGCAGTTTGTAACAATATCAATGTCTATTTGAATTTATGTGGGCTAATTTTTAAGGGTAGTGAAACAGAAATCCAGAAAGTGGACTACCATTGGTATTTCCTGTGGTTCAATCACTCCAGCTAACAGGAAAAAGTGCAGATCAGCAAAGATTTACTACAAGTTTGATTCATTAGCTAGACGTCACAATAAACAGAGATCTACCAGCAGAGCAACCCCAGGTCAAAGACCAAAAGGAACTCAATCAATTGATCCGACAAAGAGTCCACATAAGTTTGCGAGTTTTAATATAAGGCAGCACCCTGGCTCTCTGGATCAATTGCATAATCCCTTTGCAATTGCAAAAGGCGAACGGCCGACCAATCCATTTTTAAGTGCCGACGCAAATGGATACGAGACCCCATTTATAACTTTTATTGATTTGGCGAAAACAAAGAATGTTACAGATGCACAACTTAAGGAAAAAGAAATAGTTCAAGGTGAATGTATCAATGGATCTATTTCTTATTTATCACATGCTGGTGTTAGTGATATTTGTGATCTGGATATTTTAGCTGTTCTACCCCAGGTCGAGTCACAAAATACGAAAATAAATAGCAATACAGACAGCAGTGACTCTGGATGTAGTGTTACCGAGGATGAGAAAACCAAATCTAGGCGGAGTAGACCACCTACTAATTCTTCAGAAACTGAAGAGACTGGATTGTCAAATAAAGAGGCCAATGAGGAGAATTATAATGTAATGGAGATTACTACACATTCAGACTGTGGAGTAGCTCAGAAATCTATTATTTCGATGCCAGCTTCAATCTCAATTCCAGCTGAATTTTCTGTCACGCCAAACAATTTCAATGAGTCAAAGGTCAAGTTCAATGCCCTAAATGGGAATTTTAGTAGGACCCTTGCTGAGCAGCTCAAACTGAATCTTTACGGAGATTATTCTGTGCTGATGCAACAATATTTGGAGTATGTCTCGGATATCAGGAGGAGGCAATAGAGCTTTCATAAGAGCAAACTCAAGCATATTCAAAGCGTCATAAATGAGGTAATCTCAGGTCACTTGGCTCAACCTTAGCATCATTATAATGTTTCCCCACAAAAGTCTGTGAAATTTAATTTTGGGACCAGACTAAGTCATAATTTGCCATTTTGCATCCAGCTCTTTTCAGCCTCAACTGATATTTATTTTGATCCTCTCTAAATATGATCAGCCTCACCACATTCACGTGCACGAATTTTTCACTTTCATTCCCAAGACTCAACAATTACAGCACCAAGAAGCACAGGAAATACTCGGAGCAAAAATATTTCGGTCATGAAACACAGTGAACTCAGGGTGCGAGGACAAACACCTTTCTATTCTAGTAAACACTATAATATTGGTATGCCTGGCAAGCACTCTGCGCAACTCAAGGAGCGCTTAACTTACCAATACTTGCGAAAAACACAGCTGACTTGACCCTCAGACGGCGTAGATTCAGCTGAGAATATCGTAGCGATGTATAGAACTGTTGATGAACAGAGAAAAGCAGTGTAGGAAATTATTGGTAACGGCGTGATCTGAAGGGATGAAAATGGCCGATTTCGGTATTTCAGTGCAAGGTAATTTCCGGGTAAACTTCCCTATAAGCTTCAATCAGTCACATAGTTACCCTATTTAGCCGATATCGCCTATGTCAAAACCTAAAAATGAGTCAATCTGGGGTAGGTTTGAAGAGACTCAAGACCAAGTCCATGAGAAACTTGGAAGACTCTAACTGGGGGACTATCTGACGACGGATGAAAAACTCTGTGAGGTCCATGATATATCAGTGACAAATTATTAAACTTAATGAAGGGCGAATCCCGCAGTTTTCTTTGGAAATCACATTGCAAAGCCTTTTATTGGCGCTCATCGTGAATTTTTCACTTGGTTTGGCTTGTTTCTCCAGTTCCATATTTGTGTTTTTTCCGCCTACCTTATTATTACTCATACCTATTGCTTCTTTCCTCCTTACTTTTTTGTACTTTTTATTTTTATTTTTTTCTTTCAATTTAAAAACTCTCTTGTTTCCGTTTTTCTACTTCCTCTTTTTTTTCCATCTTACCTTTCACATATACTTCTCGTCGTTTTTTCTTCTAGCCAAACTCCCATAATGCTGCGTTGTGCTACCGGATCATGTATGGCCCAGCGAGCCTCTTTCGTTGCTGCTAGAACAGCCCGAAAATCATTTTTGGCCTATACTTACCGTAATATTTCAAATACCGCTCAACGAGAAACCCCTACAGGTACTGCCACAGCTACCGCATCTCGACCTTCCCCTGCCCCCTCGTTCAACATGAATACAGAAACTTCAGCATCAAAACCATCAGCTCTACGGAATTCAGCTCCTCCTGCTATGGACGACTCTTTCATCGGTCTAACTGGTGGTCAGATTTTCCACGAAATGATGCTGAAACACAAAGTCGACACTATTTTTGGTTATTCTGGTGGTGCCATTCTCCCCGTTTTTGATGGTATTTACAACTCCCCTCATTTCAAGTTCATCATGCCTCGACACGAGCAAGGTGCTGGTCACATGGCTGAGGGTTACGCTCGTGCTACTGGTAAGGCCGGTGTTGTTGTCGTAACCTCTGGCCCTGGTGCTACAAATGTCATTACTCCCATGCAGGACGCTCTTTCTGATGGTACTCCCATGGTTGTGTTTACTGGCCAGGTAGCTACCGGTTCTATTGGTACCGATGCTTTCCAAGAGGCTGATGTGGTGGGTATTTCCCGAAGCTGTACCAAATGGAACGTTATGGTGAAAAATATTGGTGAACTGCCCCGAAGAATTAATGAAGCTTTTGAAATTGCAACTTCTGGCCGTCCAGGCCCTGTTCTTGTTGATCTACCCAAGGACGTTACATCTGCCGTTTTGCGCGAGTCCATTCCCACAGCCATGACTATTCCTTCACGATCTCTGGAAACTTTGGCCGCTACCGCTGTTAATGAATTCCAAAATGAAGCTATCCAGCGTGCGGCTGACCTCATCAACATGGCCAAGAAGCCCATCATCTACGCCGGTAACGGAATCTTGGCTTCGCATGAAGGCCCCATGTACTTGCGTGAGCTAGCTCATAAGGCCAACATCCCCGTCACCACTACTTTGCATGGTTTGGGCGCCTTTGACGAAACAGACCCCAAATCTCTACATATGTTGGGAATGCATGGTACTGGATATGCTAACACTGCTATCCAACAGGCTGATTTGATTATTGCCCTAGGTGCTCGATTTGATGAGCGTGTTACTGGTAACATCTTGAAATTTGCACCTGCCGCTCGTCTAGCTGCTCTGGAGAAGCGTGGTGGTATTGTGCACTTTGAAATTTTGCCCAAGAACATCAACAAAGTTGTTGAGGCCACTGAGGCTGTCGAGGGTGACGTTGCCCAGAACCTTGGCAAACTTCTGCCTCTTGTAAAGGAAGTACCTGAACGTCCTGAGTGGCTGGGTCTGGTCAAATCATGGAAGGAAAAGTTCCCCTTGGACTTTGAACGGGATGTACCTGGCTCTGGCGAGCCCGTCAAGCCTCAAACAGTTATTACCACTCTTTCCAAACTGACTGAAAACATAAAAGAAAAGGTCATTTTGACCACTGGTGTTGGCCAGCATCAAATGTGGGCTGCTCAATTCTTCAACTTCCGATATCCTCGAAGCATGATTACTTCAGGTGGACTGGGAACTATGGGATACGGTTTGCCTGCTGCCATTGGAGCCAAGGTAGGAATGCCCGACTCTATTGTCATTGACATTGATGGAGATGCATCTTTTAACATGACTCTTGCCGAACTGTCATGCGCTGTGCAGTATGGCGTAAACGTCAAGGTCATTGTTCTAAACAACGAAGAACAAGGTATGGTCACTCAATGGCAATCTCTGTTTTACGACGACAGATATGCTCATACTCATCAAAAGAATCCTGACTTTATGAAATTGGCTGATGCCATGGGCCTTAAGGGTATCCAGATCAAGAATTTTGAAGAACTTGAGGGTGGTCTGCAAGAAATGCTTGACTACAACGATGGCCCTGTTCTTGTCGAGGTTGTCGTGGACCAAAAGGTACCCGTGCTCCCCATGATTGCCGCTGGTAAGGGTCTGGATGAGTTTTTGGTGTACAACAAGGAAGTTGAGCTCGAGCGAAAAAAGCTGCGTCGTGAGAGAATTGCTCGTAGGAAAGCTGCCGCTGCTGCTGAAAAGAAGCAGTAAATAACAAACAAAAAAAAACTTCCCCATACAAAGAGGATTAAGCTCATGTACAAAATAATGCATTTAACAAGACCACATATCACCATCCATTCCTCCTTCGTCGTCCCTGATATCAATATAAAAGTATCGTATGTAATTTGAACAATAGCAACTCATGATTTGAATTTTAATCCGATTGGTCTTAAATATGGGCGATTCCGCCAGAGATATTTTGCTTTTGATGTCAAGGCCGTTTTCGCCCATTTATACACCCCCAATTGACACCATGAACACTCGTAGTTACCCACAATTGATATTAAACTTTTTTTTAACTGGCTATCTAGCTCGCTTCCATATACTCCATATCTTCGTTATATTGTAAACCGCCAGAACTGGCTTTTTTATTTTTTTTTTGGAGTTTGAAACGATTTTTCCTATGATTTTCGTTTTTGCCGCGCTCTCTCCGCGCGCTACAAATACCCCCGGCCGCGCACAAATTTCAGATTTCCTCTTTTTTTTTTCTGGCTTTATATTTACATATATTGTTATTGTTGTTTCTATCAAGGAATTATAGGGAAATCTAAAACAAGCAAACAAGCAAACAACTAAAAAAGGTATAAATTAAACTAGTTCTGCTTGGTTTTCCTTTCCTTCATCATGTTTCCTGCTTTAAAAATGGCTTCTCGTACTTTGGGCCATTCTGCCCGTCAACCTATGCTCACCTCCACCGTGCGCCAGGCATCTACTTTCATCACTGACCACACTAAAATCGAATCCCCAGGTACTACAAAGGGATACGTCAACAATGAGTTTATCGAAAGTTCCGCTACAACTTGGATTGATGTTCATGACCCCGCAACTAACAATCTGGTCACAAAGGTTCCTCAATCCACACCCGAGGAATTGACTGCCGCCGTGGATGCTGCCCAGGCCGCATTCAAGACTTTTAAAAACACTTCTATCCTGTCTCGTCAGCAAATTGCATTCAACTTTGTTCGTCTTATTAGAGAGAATTGGGATCGCCTGGCTGCATCCATTACCCTCGAGCAAGGTAAAACCTTCCCCGACGCCCGTGGTGACGTTCTTCGTGGACTACAGGTAGCCGAAAGTGCTTGTGGCATCACATCTCAGCTCACTGGTGAATTCTTGGAAGTATCTAAGGATATGGAAACTAAAATGTACCGTGAGCCACTTGGAGTAGTTGCTGCTATCTGCCCTTTCAACTTCCCCGCCATGATTCCTCTCTGGTCCATTCCCCTGACTATTGTTACTGGTAACACTCTGATTTTGAAGCCCTCTGAACGTGACCCTGGTGCATGTCTTATCCTCGCTGAATTGGCAAAGGAGGCTGGTGCTCCTCCAGGTGTTGTCAACGTTGTTCATGGCCAAGCCCCCACTGTCGACTTTATTATTGATGAACCCCGTATCAAGGCTATTTCATTTGTTGGTAGTGACAAGGCTGGTAAATACATTTACACTCGTGGAACTGCTAACGGTAAGAGAGTACAGGCTAACTTGGGTGCTAAGAACCACGCTGTTCTGCTTCCTGATGCCAACAAGAACTTTGCTCTGAACTCAATTGTCGGTGCTGCCTTTGGAGCTGCTGGTCAACGATGCATGGCTTTATCCGCCTTGGTTACTGTCGGAGAGGCAAGTTCTTGGGTATCTGATATCGCTGAACGTGCCAAAGCCCTTAAAGTTGGTGGTGGTTTCATTGACGGTATTGACGTTGGTCCAGTTATCACTCCCCAGTCTAAGCAACGCATTATTGAAATCATTGACGATGCTGAGAAGGCTGGTGCTACAATTCTGCTTGATGGCCGCAACTACGTTAACCCTGACTTCCCTAACGGTAACTTCGTTGGACCTACCATCATTACTGGTGTTAAGCCTGGCATGCGTGCATACGACGAGGAAATCTTTGGACCTGTCCTCGTTGTCGTTGAGACCGAGACCCTTGACGAAGCCATTGAACTAATCAACAATAACAAATACGGTAACGGTAGTGCCATCTTCACACAATCTGGATCTACCGGCTACAAGTTCCAAAAGGAAATTGAAGCTGGTCAGGTTGGTATCAATGTTCCTATCCCTGTACCTTTGCCCATGTTTTCTTTCACTGGTAACAAGGGTTCATTCCTGGGTGACTTGAACTTTTACGGAAAGGCTGGTCTCATGTTCTTGACTCAGTACAAGACCGTCACTACTCACTGGAGATCTGAAGATGCAATTGCAACCAAGGCAACTGTCAATATGCCTACCCAGAATTAATAGAGGATTATTTCTTTTTTTCATCCCCTATATGTAAGTTAAAAGATATAGATATATAAGATAACCAGATATATGTATATAGCTTTTAATGTATTAATGATACTGAAAACTCTCTTTCGTAGCCAGTTCCGGGTAAACTCGTTTTACCGTCGGAAGAATTTCAACTCCCAATTATTTTATAAAAAAAGTGTAAATCAGAGTCACAAAAGGAAAAAAAAAAATAATTAATAATTAGCAATAATAATTCAACACTAGGACATTATAAATCATTGATTATTTTCATTCAGGATTTTCCATCATTTTTCCTCGATATTTTTTTCTTCTCAGTACTTGAGAGTATGGCTTGCCATAGAATTCGGCAATTGCCGCTAGCCTTAAAATGCTTTGGGAGCACCTATAGAACTCCAATAGCACTAGGAAGGCCTCTCAACAACTGGTTGTATTCCCATCATCGTCATCATATCAACTACAATCAAGGGTTCCATACCATGCCTGCATCTATACTTCAAGCACAAATGAGAGATCCATATAAAGTAATTGGTGTAAACTCAAATGCAACTTCCCGTGAAATTAAAAAAGCATATTACCAACTTGCTAAAAAATATCACCCTGATGTTAATAAAGAACAAGGTGCTGAGCAACGATTTCATGACATTCAGGCTGCATATGAGTTATTGTCAGACGAGACTAAGAAACAGCAGTATGATAATTTTGGTGCGGCCGCATTTGAACAAGGTGGTGCATCTCAAAGAGGAGATAGTCCGTTCGGGGGCCAGGCCCATAACTTTTCGTTTCATGATTTGTTTAACCAAGCCTTTGGGTCTCACCAACGGCCGCGCGGACCAATGATGTATAAAGGTGATAATGTTGAAGTCACTGTATCAGTGACACTTGAAGAAGTGTCTCAAGGAGCTACTAAAGATATTGAGTATAGCACTATGGATGAATGTGGCACATGCCATGGATCAGGACTAGCTATAGGGAAACATAAACATGTTTGCCCGTCTTGTCAAGGTTCGGGCTCCACCATTCATATGATACATGGCGGATTTCGAATGGCATCAACCTGTAGCACATGCTCAGGCTCAGGGATGGTGATTCCACGGTCGTCAGCTTGTAGAACCTGCGATGCCCGAGGAGTCGTACGCGTTACCAAGAAGAATATGATTGACGTACCTGTAGGTGCCAGTGATGGATTGAGATTAAGAGTTCTTGGCCAGGGTCATAGTCCCGAAGTACTAACTGGAAACGATGATAGTGTCCGAGTGCAAAAGGGAGACTTAATTGTTCAAGTCCACGTCAAGCCGCATAAACTTTTCCAGCGCGACCGATCTAATATTCTTTATACCGCGAGCGTTCCCATGACCACTGCTGCCCTGGGCGGCAAGATCGAGGTTCCATCCTTGGTGCGTGGTCCAGGACAGCCAATCAGGCTGAGAATTCAAGCTGCAACACAATCTGGAATGGTGATCACAATTCCAGATGAGGGGTTGGCTATGAACGTAGGAGGCGGACGAGGAACAAGTCACCGGGGTGCTTTGAAGGTGACAATTAAGGTCCAAGTCCCTCGACCTCTGACGGCTAGTCAAACAGCATTGCTAGAGGCACTGGCTGATGAAATTAAAGACACTACGGCGAGACGAAAAACTGTTATGTCCCCGGAAAAAGTCAAGACGTATTCTGCTCAAAGTAACAAAGAAGAAAAACCTAGAGAGCAGCAACCAGAAGAAGAGACAGAACATAGGAACGGTACCTCATTGAGTAGCCAATATTGGGGATATTTCAAGAGTCTCTTTTATCGGTTGTTTGGCCAAGGTAAAAATCAGTAAATAATTAGTGTGCTTTGTTTCGCTGCATAAATTTCTTTTTGTAAATAATTCTACCATATTCTCGCATTGTTATCTTTTTTCACTTTGATAAAAACTCAAAGTCATGCTGCTGCATGACTTACGAAGCATTCTTCCATAATTCTTTTCTTTCTCTTTTGTTTCCGACCCGATTGGGTGCACAGGAATCTAGAAAAGTTATTTTTACAGCATTTCTGTAAAATTAACAACTGAAGTTGGAAACGAAAGGGCTGCAATTGGACAGATGATGATCGTAAACCAGGTATAGATATATTTATTGGGACTTGTAGTTGGGTATCGGTGGTATATCCATCATCTCACATTAGACATGAGTGTTATAACAGATGATATTAATCAGTATGCACATGGAATTGAGTTGTCGTAATATCAAAGTGGAAATGATATGTCATAGTTCTATCAACATAGAGATTAAGCTGGTTGTTTGTGTTTGTCTATAGTGGTTACTTTGGCGCCGCCTAAGAGGGGATATAGTGTGGAATTAGCCGACATTGTTGCTGCATCCAGGCGTTGTTTTTGTACTTGGATTAGTATCCAAAATTGGTTGTAGATATCCTTCATCTTGGGATTTGTTGAGTTGCTTCTGTTTGTGTTAAACTTTGTGCTGGCCTGCACATAGATGTACAGAGAGTACATTTCTGTTTGCTCATATTTGAAATACTGGAATTGAAATATTTCTCATCAGAATGGTATCTGTGGTATCTAGTACCTCGAGGAAGGAAGGGAGGAGAAATGGGGTACCACCATTAACTAAAGAATGAAACAGCATCAAGCCCCAGAACCAAACAAAACCCAAATTTAAACCCAAAGCTAAATCAGACTCAGACTCAGACTAGAGGAGCCAACGCAAGAGTCAATGCTAGACTTAAAAGGTGAAGTCACATCATCATTTTTGGAAACCTACGCTATGGTAACCCTGATTTAACCAAAAACATGGAAATAGAGCGGATAGGCAGATCTTTAGAACGCACCCACGGAAAAGCTTTCTAGTGGATATATCTCCATGAAGACCAAGAAGGTGCCGTGATCACCACTACGCGCCGAAGACCCCGAAAAGAATTAAAGCTTAATGGTCATTGGCTGACGACCCAGCCAAGGCCTTGAAAACTTGACTTCATCTTTGTTTCTTGAAAACTCGTTTAACGGAAGCACATCCAACAGGTGCTGAGAAGCGTCCACCAGAAGCGCAGATCTAACAACTGTACGTGATATATAAAACACTTGTTATTTAGCCAACGCTTTCCAATGCTCATACTAACGCGGCCGTTTCCAGTAAGTGCTTCTGCCTCTTTCGTTGCTTTGCCTATTCGCTACGTTTTCGCTTTTGGGTGGCCCCTTAAAAATCAAATTTGTCGATGGAAAAGGATTGGTTCTGCCATTTTTCAGTGCAAAAATACGATTTTGGCCTCTTTTTGAGCTGGCTGCACGTTGCCAAAAGAAACCATGACACGACGGCTGTCGCCCCTAAAAAAACCGAAATAAAAAAAATAAAAAAAAAAAATAAAAAAAATAAAAAAAAAATAAAAATTCCTCATTTCCCATAGTTTAAATTTTAATTTATAAAAAATTTAAAAAACTATTTTGGTCTGTAGAATTCTTCCTCCTTCTTTTTTCTCTTTTCTCTTTTCTCCAGGATTTGCTACTATTTTCTCTCCAACTTCAATCTCTACTTGACTCTATCTCTGATATACCTACTTTTTTTTCACACTGGTACACTCGTTCACCCCCTACACACTCGTTTCCAACACCTACACTCGTTTGTTCCACTCGCAATTCTCCTATTCAAAATCACCCACAGCGTAGAATAAATCCGGCACTAAAACCTCCTTTATTTCCCCTGCAACCCTCATTTTCGCCAACATCCGCCCTCTCTATCTTGCAACATGCCTTTACCAACATCTTTGGCTGATCCAATCGGCCTCTCTGAAGACTTTGACGACGTGTCGCTTGCTGACTCTAAAGCTAGAACTTTAGCTCTTCCTAGGGCCATTTCAATGTCAGAATATTCCGACAGCAGTACATCTAGTAGTTCTAACAGCAGTAGAAGCAGTACCAATTCTACCGCAAGCACCGCTGACGATGATTATGGCTTGAGTGCTGTAGACCTCAACTATGTCGCTTCTGCTGCCGCAAAGCATGCGTTCCGAAATTCCTCCACATCTTCTTCAAATCGCAGCAGCGTGACAAGCGGGAAAAGTGACGATAATGACAACTCTGACGACTTTCCTTCTGCCTCCAATTTTACCGACAATGAAGAATCCGAATTTCCCATCGCTGCAAATAAACTCAACGGGTATGCCATTAATACTCTCAAGTCTAAATCGTCCATTTCTCTATTAAATCCTAATCAGGCCTCAGCCCAATCTAGAGAGTTGTTTGCCAATGAGCCAACAGCCTTATTTACTCTCCAAACCAATACTAGCTCTTCTTCTCTACAGTCAACAAATTCGCCCATTTCTCCCACGCCTCGCCAGTTTCCTCTCTCTCGCCGTCTTTCCAGCAAAAACAGTCTTTCTTCTTTGCGATCTCCTACCTCCCCTCAACTTTCAACCTCCCCTAGTCTTCTGGTCCAGGCTTCACAAGCTTCGCAGGGACTGCGAGTCAAGTCTTTTTCGGCGTCAAAAACTGTCCCTGCTGCATTACCTTCTACTTCAGATGTTGTGGATGAAACTGACTCCTTTGCTCCTCTCCCAAACACGTTACGCCCTCTTCGAAAAGCCATTTCTACTCCCAGGTTGAATACCCCTGACTGGAATGGGCCATCACGACAACGACCACAAGCACAACCTCAACCACGCCCAACCTTGAGACGAAGCGCTAGTTCCCGCACTGTAAACCCAGCTAACACACCTCCTCTCACACTACCTAGCACACGCCAGGGCCTTACTCCTCAGCAACGCCTTAGGCTACGTCGCCAAAATTCCACCTCCAAGCTCACAGTGGAGCAACTTGAACTTCAATGCGAGTCAGATGATGGTGATGATGACATTCCTGCCGATGCTCTTGTCTGGAATGTCCCTCTTTCTCCTGCTCTGTACGCAAAGGCCCAAGTTGAGCACACCAAATCGGCTCGCCCTAAAAGTGCGCCAGTGAGTAAGCGTGGATCTCTGTCGACTTCTTCACGTTCCCCAGATGGTCTCTCTAGTATTAAAGAGACAGAGCCTACTCAGTATTTCAACTCTACTGGCCTTGAACATCTTTCCGAAGATGCACGAAACTTAACTCGTGCATTCCAAGAGCTTCCTACTGCAAAGGCTATGGAGGTTGCATTAACAAAGCAGCATGACCAGCCATCTGTCAAACTTCCTCCTAAACGTAGGTCCAATGACTTTATGGATCCTGTTCCTATCAGCAAGGAAAAAGATGCCGTACTCTCAAGGACCAGACCTTCATGGCTCCCTCCCAAATCCCAGGAAGAGGAAGCTCGCCATCTGTATGAATACCAGAAAATGATGGCCAAGGCCACAATTGCAGATCAGCAACGGGAGTCTAAGAAAAAAGCAGAGGAATCCAAGCGTTTGAAGCTCAGACAACAGGATGAGCTAGAATGGACTACCAACATTTTACCCCGATTTGAACGTGCTGTTCAAGAGCCTAAGACTCGTGAACTTTGGTGGAGAGGTATTCCAATCAAGTATCGAGCTCTTATCTGGAAAGCTCGTGCTGGAAATACTTTAGGAATCACTAAGTCCACGTATGAACAAGCCCTCAAAGGCGGCCGTGAAGCCATTGCTAAACTTAACTCTCAAGCAGAGCTTTCCGAAACTGAGCAGAAACAAAAACAAATGTTTGATTTGTTAAGTTCTAGTGAAGCTCTTCCTGAACTGGGATTATTTGGCAAAAATGGTCCTATGCATGACCAGCTCATTGATATACTTATTGCATTTGCAGTTTACCGTCCTGATATTGGATACAAGTCAGGCCTGCAACACCTCGCTGCCACTTTCCTACTTAATTTAACTCCTTTAGAGTCATTCACCGCTCTTGCCAGCACTTTAAATCACTCATTATGCCAGGCTATTTATGTTCGTGATGAACACACTCTCACATCTTACTACACTT
The DNA here is from genome assembly GCA_030570935.1 of Geotrichum klebahnii. Lineage (NCBI taxonomy): Eukaryota > Fungi > Ascomycota > Dipodascomycetes > Dipodascales > Dipodascaceae > Geotrichum > Geotrichum klebahnii. The sequence continues at coordinate 63,380 of JAJLWW010000125.1, forward strand.
CATTCCTCAAAGTTTTACACACCAAGATTCCTACATTATACGAGCACTTCAAGGGCATCCGCTTACCTCCATCGGCATATCTGGAGCCCATGCTCACATCTCTTTATTCTCAGCATGTCTCCATTGATATTGCGACCCGAATTTGGGATGTCATGTTTTTCGAGGGTGACTCGTTCTTGTTACGTGTAGCACTAGGTATTTTGATGAAGTATGAGCACAAATTGTATGGATCAGCTCAAGAAATTCTTGCCATTCTTGGTTGGGGTGCACCCAAACTGAGTCTCGGTGACGAAGATGCATTTATTAGCATTGTGCGCAGTGCTTTGAAAGCCAATAATGTTTAGTTTAATGTTTGTTTTTTTATTGCCTCCACAATGCCTTGATTATTATTATTATTTTTTATTATTTTTTATTATTATTTTATTTGTATAGTGTGTTATTAGATGTATAAATTCTGTATCAGCGTCGTTTTTGTTTTCACAGTCCACATGTACATATAAAATTAGGAGTTTATATTTAGTTTAAAGAGTTCTAACGAGACGAATCATATTTTAATGAGATGGTAGAATGTACCTTGAAGCAGCGAAATTGATTTGACAATTTAATTTTAAATGTCTATTAGATTTCATGGAAGATAAAATGTTAAAGAGATATGTTAACTGCTGATTGAACTACAACTTAAAACTGATGAGTTAGGTAGTAAGGTTTATATTATAATTAATTTCATCTCATTTGAAGTTAATAATAAATGTTAATTCTCTTTTCAAGATATCAAAACTAAGATAAAAGAAAGAAATCTCATTTGAGCATGCCCTGTTGTTGTTTCGTTCATAATAATAGCCTATGAGATTATTTGTCTTAACTTTACAATACTATCATTTTTCCCAGCTTGCTAATTGTGAACCCTGACAATTGAACAAACTACATCACACAACCCAATCTCTTTTTTGATTACTTTATTTAAAGTCACAACTTTAAATAAGCAAGTCCCTGAGTTACTGGATTGACAAGCAAGGCAAGCTTTCTTGTCTTGTTCAGTTTGTAAGGCCAAAACTATAATACCAAACATGGCAGCTTGGGGTAGATGAAAAGGGGTTCTGTTTTGACTCAAAATCTGTCTGTGCCTGTCTAATACACAATAATTCAGAGAGCGTCAGCGTTTCCAATGTACTTAGATTATATACCGGGTAGTAATGGAATTGATAGTACTAGACCGAGAAAACTTTGTTTGTATATTGAGCTTGATTTGAATACGTACTCTGGTAAATAGGTATTAGGAAGAACCTGACTTCAAATCTGGTATAGAAGATAGCATGTAGACAGTTAACTACTTTTTAACGTAGCTGGACATTGGTATACTTTGTAGTTAAAACCAAGCATCAAACCACTTTTTTTTGTTCAAATGTCTATTTTACTTATTTTGACATTCTGTTTCGATGTAAAAAAACCACAAATTTGAGTTTAATATTGACCAACATCCAAGGCGGAATTGATTGAGACATCTTCAATCTGGAACCTTTCAAACTTACATGTTATTTTTGTAAATATAATTTTGTATAGATGGAGGTTTCTTTATGCATTTGTTTTTTTTGAAATTGTTGACCAGATCACTGACATAACGGCTTGTGTGTCAAATATGTCTTGTCCAAGTGTTTAAGCTACAAAGACAAGACAAGGACCATCTGATATTAAAACCATAGGTTCATATATATTATATTTTGTACATTGATTATTTTTTATTTCATTTTATTTTAGATTTTATACTACGCTGTGAAAGTCAAGTTCAAGATTAGAGCGTTTATTGTTTGTGATACTCTCTTGCAAAAAAAATAGGTATCCAAAATCTTTTTTTTTTGAATCGCATGATAATAAAACTATCAAGAACAAAAATACATTAGTTGAAAGTTTCTGGATAATAAATCAGACTTGATTGAAATGGTGCTTTGCAATCTTGTGAATACTAATTAAGCTCTTGTGCCCTTTAGTGATGTTAGCACAGTTTATGAACTGGTTCTATGATTTATGTATTGAACAAATATCTGGACTGATGGTTCAAGTCTTGGTATTTTGATCAAGATATAGCAGAGTTTGTGATTCAAGAATAATATGAAAATGTATTTCAGGTTATAGAGAACTAAACTGTAGAAACCAAGAGATGCCCATTGTCTTCTCATACTTACTAGAGACTTTGATAACCTCACTATATTCGTGCCGTTGATGTGACCATGATCTACAGCCTTGAAGGATTTCAGACCCCTTCATCCTGTACATGTTGAGCATGTTAATGTTTTTTTTTTTTTCAAAAGTAATACGTACCACTTTACCATAGTAGCATGTGAGAGAACACTTGTACTTGACACAGAAGTTAGACAGGTTCTTGCTAAAATCAATATTCATATCTGAATTTTTTTGACTTCAGAAATGCCACTTAGAAGAAAGAAATACTCTTGATTCTATTAGCACTCAGATCAAGCAAACACTCTTGATTCCTTTAGCTCTTAAATTGATAATAAAATCACATCACTGCTGCCCTTAGAATACCTCATTTTCAAGTTTTCTTTACAATCCAAATTAGTTTACTCTGTAATACGTGGGACATTTGCCAAGGATATTTTAGAATTCAAATGATGAAAAAATCACAAAGCAAGGGATTATGACCATTATTAATGCACTTTATAGTATTGTTAGTACAGTGGTAGTATTATTAATAGTGGACATGGAAATTCCAAAAAAAATTCAATTCCATACTTGACCACACACAAACACGAACAGAAACCTTTTTTTATTATTTCCTGTTTCCATTGACAGCAGCTCATGGACGGATGAAAGAAAAAACAACGGAGATATCAAAGCCGCTACAAAATAAAAATTTGGTTTCTAATTTTTATTGTGAAATCCCGGACTTTTGAGAAATCAAAATGAGAATTAGGAAATGTTTAAAGTAAAGTAAGTAAATTAAATTAAATTTCATGGAAATGGAAATAAAATAAAAACACAAATTTATATTCCATCATTGACAACACTTACAGTTACCTCAGGTCAAAACCTACTATCTGTGTTGCCAGTTCTTTCTGCTCATGCTGATTTACTTGAGTACAGATATAGTTTTATTTGTAATGAAAGTACAGGGCATCTCTAATACAAGTTCACGTTTATAATAATTGCCTATGTAGTTATGCTATCATTGGTCATAATCAACGAAAATGGTATCCAAGACCACTTGAAGCCTGTTTAATAGATTTCTTTTCTTAAATATTTCACTAACTTCCTAACTACTGGTTGATCCATTAGCAGCTTTTCAAATTGATAAACTTGAAGGAGAGAATTCAATGCTAGCTTCTAATTTAAAGGTTCTTATGAAGAAAAAAACCTGGAATATGCAGTAGACAGACAAACTGTTAGCAGGCCAGCGTAATTCTATTTCTATTTAACAAAGTACTTCACTTAAAATTGTATTCTTTCCTACGATACCAGTCAGTAAGAGTGCCAAGTAATGATGGGCTTTCAGTAGACTCTCTTTCTCAGTATCTACAAGATTAACAAACCTCAAATAAATATTGAACCGTCCTAACAGTTCTCTGGGAAGTGCTAAAATTTCTGAATATAAGCCAGTAGCATTTTGGAATAATTCATATTTCAAGAATTCCTATTTTAAAAGACTTTGGATATAATTATTCAGTTTCAATCGTTAATTGCCATAACTTGCCATTCAACTCTCTGTAAACCTCATCGAAATCATCCTACCGAGAAAGTGAACTCGAAATGTAAGATAAATATAATTGGTCTATTCTATGGAACCAGCAGGAAAAAACATGAAATCGTGTATTGCCTAGGTTATATCTCATAACTAAATGAAGTTCCGTGTTATGAGAGTAAAAGATGAGTATAATAAGATTCATAAACCAATATTGCGTAGACTGGGTCATACCTTTGATGAATGCTAAGGTAGAATTTTGTTACTATGAATAATAATAACAGCACTTCTAGTATTCTTTCATCTATTTCAGTTAACTTGATTGGCTAAGTAAAGAAATGGCCAAGTTTAATTCCACCATCTTGACTCCGCTAAAAACCAAAATTTCCTTCACTCTTTAAAAAAAAAATCCAACAGAGAAGCAGAGAGAAGATCGTCATGGAAGAAGTTACTTTATGACCGAGGAAAGTATACCTGGTCCTATGGTTGACTGCTTATTGCTCTGCTTCAGAGCCCGTCTTTAAGATTGCCTATGGAATCTCTCTGCGACAGAATTATATGCAGACTACCGTCAGATGGGCTTACCACTCTTTTCAAAGTGAGTCATTATATTCCTACTGAGTGGAATAATTGAGTGATATTGAGCCGGTAGAGACTGACATCACACGCACTGAGCGGTCTCTAGTTTAGACTGAATGAGCCTGGTAGGGCCCCCAGATTTCATAATTGTACGGATATTGGCTTTGGTGATATATCCATCTCTGTGGACAAAGGGCGGGAAATATAGTTGATACTCCGTTCAGTTGTCTAAAATCACAATGCCAGGATGCTGAATTCAAGTGGCATCACTGGACATGATTATTGACGAGAATCAGGTTTTCTTTATGCCACTCACGCCAGAAAGTAAAATCCAAGACTGCCAAGTGAGCAAAGACAAATTTCACTTTCATTATAGACTTGTCAATGTATAAATTCACGAACTATTGAACAGCCGTATATAAAATCACGATGAATAATCCATAAGACCCCTACTCTTTTGTATGTACCAGCAATGTAAACATGGTGCTTAATTTTCTTACTTGGGCGAAAGGAGCGTTCTGATGGAGTTCACGTGATATAAGGCTTTTACTAGAGAACGGCGGAAATAGATGCGGCTTTTGTGTAAAAGCCGCCATGACTCGACGCATTTGGTAGTGGGCGGCCATAGTAGTGAATGGAGTTACTTTTTATAGCGTTACCTTAATAATGTTGTTGTTACATTGGGAAGGTTGTTATGGGTAGAAGCGGGCGGATTTGGGAGATGATGATTCACAATCCAGTAGAGCAGCCGTGCATTACATAAGCCTGGGTTTTGAAAGAAAAAACTTTACTGGACGCGTAAAAATAAAAACGAAAAAAACGAAAAAACTCGTGAACGGAGATACCAAAAACCGAGTTTAGAGTAGTAATAAAAGTAGAAAATTGCAGTAAATTACAAAGATTAAAGTTGACGTTTGTTAAGGTTTTTAAGCTGTTTGTGGTTGTATTAGAAATCAGAAATGGCATTGCATATCAGTTAGGGCTCACAACGCAATCAATGATTCACAAAGATTTTCCGTAGCGCCAAATTTCATTTACACACTCAAAACACTCAAACACCTTCTTCAACACTTTAAATCTGCATTTGTAATCAAATTCAATTCAAAATCCACCTCAATGGTTCTCCTTCTCAGACTTATAAAAGGATCCGTGCTTGTCCCTTTCTCGCTTCTTTTTATTCTCATCTTAATTCTATTTATATAATTCCATCATTCTTAGTATCTATCTTTATACACTATAGCACAAATGTTGGATACAGTACGAAACTCAGTCTTTGGACAGATTGTCAATCATCTATCTGGCCAAAAGCTACTTCCATATCTCGAAGAAACCACAGACTTTGTGGCTCCTGATAAATATCTCCCTGGTAATAACACTGACGCAGCCTTACTTGAAAAAAAGTCACAGACCCTCGGCCAGCCTGTCACTTTAGAGCTCACTACCGAAGAACTCTCTTCATCAAATGCTAGCTTTCAAGATGCTGATTTAGAAAAGGGAACAGAGAGTCCTGATGCTGAACCCACACAACCATCACACAACTATATCGTGGTTGATTGGTACGACGAAAATGATCAGGAAAACCCACTAAATTGGTCAACTGCAAAGAAGACCTGGATTGTTATAGCCACTGGCTTGCTTACTATTTCCATTTACATGGGTTCATCAATTTATACTCCTGCCGTGCCTGTTATGATGGAGGAGCTTAACACAACTAAAGTTAAGGCCATTCTGCCTCTTACTACATTTATCTTGGGTTACGGATTTGGACCCATGATCCTGTCTCCAATGTCTGAGCACGCTCCTCTGGGTCGTACTTACATTTACATCGTAACTCTCGCCATTTTCTGCATCCTCCAAGTTCCCACCGCTCTTGCTCACACTATTGAGGAGATTATTGGTCTGCGTTTACTTGCTGGATTTTTTGCATCCCCAGCATTGTCCACTGGAGGTGCCACCATTGGTGACACCTTTTCTCCTGCAAAGCTTTACATTGGACTACTGCTGTGGGCTATTGCGGCTTTCTGCGGACCTACTTTTGGACCTCTAATTGGTGGTATCTTCACCCAGTTGGTTGACTGGAGATGGACTTTCTGGTTCCTTTGCATCCTTTCTGGTTTTGCATTAGCTGTGTTGTTTGTTCTTTTGCCTGAAACCAACGCTGCCACCATTCTGCATAGACGTGCTGCTAGACTTAGAAAGGTCACTGGCAACAAGCTTATCAGATCTACTTATGAGATTCAACAAGAAATTCACTCAATTACCTTTAAGGAACTCATCACTGAGACCTTCTGGCGCCCAATTTTCATTGCTTTCGGAGAGCCCATGGTATTTTTCCTTAACCTCTACTGTGCCTTTATTTACATTATTGTGAATTCCTGGTTCGAGGCTTTCCCCATTGTCTTCAACGAACTTTATGGATTCAATCTTATTGAGAGCGGTCTCACTTACATTTCCGCTATCCTTGGTGGTTTTATTGGTGGTGCTATTTATGTATTCTGGGTTCGTCAAATTATGAAGGACGGATATCCTGAGATTGAAAAGTATTTAAGACCTGCCATGGGTGGTGCTATTCTACTTCCAATTGGATTGTTTATTTTTGCCTGGGGCTCCAGTACTCACACCCACTGGATTGCTCCCTGCATTGCTGCACTACTCTTCTGTGTTGGTGCTTTGAACATTTTCCAATCTATTTTCAACTATCTTGGCCGAGGATTCTACAGATACTTGGCCTCTGTGTTCGCTGGTAACTGTCTTATGAGATCTTGGGCTGCTGCTGTATTCCCAGTGTTTGTAACTCCCATGTACACTAACACCCAAATCAAGGACTTCCCTGTAGGTCCTGGTGGTTCCATCTTGGCCGGCATTTCTGTACTCATGGTGGCTATTCCATTTGTCATTTACAAGTATGGAGTTCCCTTGAGAGGCCGCTCCAAGTACGCCAATTAATTTATTGTGAATATTCAGGCAAGGAGTGGCGTCTAATGCCATCTGCTTAATTTTTATCTGGTCTTGCGTGTTGCCCGCTACTAATTTATTTTACATATATATATCTCCACTTGAGTCGTTTTTATTTATTTATACCATAATTCTTAATAATTAAATTTTTTTTTTAATTTTACTGTAACAAAAATCTCAGTCAGAAATTTAATTAAAAAGTTGCCTTTAAACACATTGAGGGGATTTTCAGGAAACTTACTGGACTCTAATTTGTGAAAATAACCATGTTAATCGTCAAACTCCTTGTATAATTGAGTTTACAAAAAACCCCAGACTTATCATTACTCTTCAATTTATTAATTATTATAAATTTCTTTTAGGGTCTAAATTAACCGAGGCTACAAACGAGTATCCCAAGTGGTTTTTGAAAAAATAGTCATGCTTAAAAGGTTGGCTCTATGTTTGGAATAACGTAGACTTTGGAACCTTGACACAAGACAGATATAGTTAGTATTTATGGCTGAGCCAAAGTTAATATGGAAATAAATAAAATGAAATAAGGAAGTTCAAAAAAAGGAGTCAAGTTATAGGTATATATAAATATGATGAGAGTTGTAAAGTTGGAACTTTATGGAGGCCATGTATGTATGCTGGTTTTTTACGTGTATACCATGAAATAAATTTGAAAATACCACTGAACACCGCAAAAATAAAAAAATGATAATAAATTCAGAAAAAATAATAGTCAAGTTCAACTAGTCAAGTAAATTAACCTATGATCTATTTTTGAACAAAAATATAAGGAGCATTGATTTAAAGCAATCAGATTTAAATATAAAATTTACCTTGCAAGTTTTTTGCACACTGCACTCACAAAATACCTCCGAGCTATATCTACGTCAACTTCACGAATCTCGCACTACACAACATCAAAACCAAGTAATGACATGGCGAATAGCAAACTAGAACGTAGACAAAGATTAAAGTACAACAAAATGTTTAAATAAAGGTCATTCAAAGCAAAAATTAAATGGTTATTGTTGTTATTATGCTATTTTTATATGATCAAGCACACCGAATTTCAACTTTTCAAGCCTTGATGGCCAAGTTGGTAAGGCGCGTCACTAGTAATGACGAGATCGTCGGTTCGAATCCGGCTCGAGGCATTGTTTTTGATAGTTGAAGGATGGTGCTTTTGACAGAATGTGTTGTTGATGGTGAACCAAATTTTGGCTGTGTGTTTTGTCTCAGTTGTTGGCTTCACTTTTTTTTTTTTTTTTTGAAAAACTTGGGTCAAGTATTAGTCCTTGGAATTACTATTTTTTGATTCTTTGTAATCAAACTTGCACTGTTGAAATTAAACAATCGTGATTCTCTTGTATATTGCTCTTGTTTTATTTGTGCTAATTAAACCTAAATGTATATGTAACAAACTCACTCAATTTACATTCCTACAGTTTTGAGAGAATGGATTGAGCAATCTTACGGCCAAATACAACACACTCTAACAATGAAGAGCCACCGAGTCTATTAGCTCCATGCACACCTCCTGTTACTTCGCCTGCCGCATAAAGTCCTTGAACACGGTTGCCAGACTTTTTCAAGACATGGCCGCTGGTATCAATCTTGATACCACCCATGCAAAAGTGAACTACTGGTGTAATCTCACCGACATAGAACTCGGCAGCAGGGAAATACACCTGTTTATTGAAATCTTTGCGCCCAAATCGGTCAGCCTCCCCATTCTTAATTGTGCGATTAATATAATTAAGCTCCTCTGCAAACTTTTCAGAGTTGGCAGAAGAGAACAGGCTGCCAAGAGTGGTCTTGCGCAACAACTTTTTAAAAGTGTAAAATTTGAGATGAGTAGGGATTTCTTGGTCGGCAATAGCACTAGGGATCACTAGGTAAATGTGTTCGCCTGAGCTCTTTTTCTGTTCCTCTAGCATCTTTGCAGAAACTACATCGCGAGTAGTGAGTTCATTCACAAATCGCTCTCCCTCCTTGTTCATCATCAATCCACCAATTCCACGCATCAATTCTCCTGCAAGAATCTTATGATGATTGGTAGGGTCGTCCGGACTCACAAAACCTGTAGGGTGGATTTGAATGTACTCCATATCCACCAGCTCAACTCCAAGATCCTGTGTAAGCATAATTCCATCTCCAGTGGTACCAATACCATTAGAAGAAGGAATCTGATTCAGGTTTAGTGCACTACCGTAGTGTGCGACAAGTTCCTTGTTGGCTGAAAATCCTCCGGTTGCTAAAACAATGTTGTTAATTTCAAGGAATTTGGACTCTGGATTGTCGCCTTCTTTATACTCCAGGCCAGAGACAGAATCACCATTAGAGAGTAGCTTAGTGACTTTGCTGCGGACATGTACTTCAAAAATATCATTATATTCATTTTGAAGCTTGTCGGTAAGAGCTTTAATAATGGCGTATCCAACAGCAGCATTCTCTATGCGATGAGTTCGTCGTTGTGAATGTCCACCTAGTTTAGCTACCTGAGACAATTCCAAGTTGCCTTCCTTAGAAAGCCATTCAATGGCACTCGTACTGGAATCTACCAATTCCTGAACCAATGCCTTGTCGTTCATATTCTTACCAGACTTGACGGTGTCTTCAAAAAATGATTCAAAAGTATCTTCAATTCCTTGTGAGAGCTGAGCATGTGTACCCACGCCATTGATTCCAGAAGATGCCTTATTGCTATTGGACATGAGTCCTAGAACAGCCTCTTTTTCAAATATGTGTATTTTCTTGATTTTTTCGCTACTCGCAAGACTAATGGCCGTTGTGAGACCGGCCAAACCGCTTCCGATGACTGCGACTTCAATGCTGGGGGTGCTGGAGTTCATAATGAATGTATAATAGAGCAAGACAGTCAAGAAGATGAGCAAATAAACTAATTTTCGCATCTATGAATGATGGAGGAAAAGAATTGAAAAAGTGAAAGAGTAATGCTTGATAATCTGATTATATTTTTATGTTAATGGGGGATCTAAAAGATCTCATGACAAAAATAACCAGTGGGAAATGAGGGTGAGTAACTCAAAATTAACTGGGCTGATATACTCACTACATGTGCCTTTTGTTTCCAAAGGAGGACCAAAACGAAAAATAAACACAAATTTAAAATCCCAACACGTAGAAACAATGAAATTTAAATTGTGAAAAAAATGGACGACACCGGAATTGAACCGGGGACCTCTCACATGCTAAGCGAGTGTGATAACCAACTACACCAGACGCCCAAATCGTGATTTTCAGTCTTTTTAGCATTTTTCGTAAGTATTTACTCAGGGACTTAGTTTTCTTTTTTTTGTTAATTTATTAGACTAAAGATATATGAAAGAAGCGAGGAAGAAGAACAAATGGCAAAGGGAAATGACTCTTTTACAGAACAGAGGCCTCAGGTGTATACTTGGAGCCGATAGGTCTACCCCGATCGTGGTCATGGAACTAGAAGCTGGCATCCCGCCGGTTGAAGAGAGAGTGGCGCACGTCACAGCATTAAAGATGATTGGACTACAATACAAGACAAGTCCCTCAAATCCATTGAGAGTACTGACCAGCACTTCGATTAAGAAGTCCCCCATCTTTAAGCTTAAGGAGACTCTTTCCAAGGAAAGTGACTCTGTTGAGCTGAAGACCCCGCCGCCTGGAATAGCACCGTGGGCCAAAGATGAGGAAAGAAAGGAGTATAATGCCAAGTGGGATCCCCA